>OZ010797.1:205630373-205735373 GCA_963932465.1 Maratus speciosus
ATGTAACTACGACAGCAGAAAAGATATGCTGAAATACATTGTTGACTCTCTATGCCTGGAATATGTAATATTTTTTTTCTGTGACTTTCTGATGGTTTCATTAATTAATTGTTATTTAATTTCTTTTTTTAAATGTTCCCATGGTTAAATAATATATTCTTAGCATTCATGGATGATTTGAACAAGCTATCTCCAATATTTGTTTAGAAAAGGAATCTATAATCATACAGATTTACATAATGGTAATAAAAAATCTAATTCAATAAAACTATGTATGCAATGCAATTTGAAAAATTTCGAAATGAATTTAGTATTATATACGGATCAGATTAAACTGTTTGAACAAGAAATTTTACTCAGTATGTTAAACAGAGCTCTCCATCGGCCCGCTTTAAGAATACCTTCTTTTTTTCAAAGAACAATATTTTTTTTTCAGAGTTCGCTTGAAAATGTCTTAGACACCTTCCGCAATGGTTTCTTGTGTCAGGAAAGTTAAAAAAACCTACTACAAAAAATTATTCTTCAGAAATACTAATATTTAAAACGTGGACTAGTGGTAGAACTGATGATATCAAATAAGTAACAACAAAGAATAAATTAACTTTTAGTAAACGGGACCGGATTGCCAGATTGGACTTATTTTTATTCGGAATGCATACCCGAAATTCCAAAAAATATTTTTTACTTTATGTAATTATGAAATTACGAGACGTTTGTAATCTTCAAAACACAATGCGCGTAATTTCTAGTATAAATTCGGAACTTTTGATTAAAAATGAGGCCAAATTGACAATCCTGAAACAAAATTTTTTGTTCTAATTTATTTGATCCAAGCTGTTTGAAAATTAGGATGAGTACACTGCTACCATAAATTTTTAGTAGAATTTCCGCTTATTCTAATAGTAGAAAGTGCCTTAAATTCTACGATTAAAGAAGGCGATTCTGCTATTTAAATACTAAATAGAAATTTCCTTATCTGAAGTAGTGGTGCCATACCCCTTGAAAATTCCATGTACACGCAAGACACCATGTAATTACTTTTGGGTTTAAGTATAAACCCAGTTTAACCAATACAAATTCTTATATAAATTTAATTATCTCGAGATATTAGCTGTGCTGTTAATCCTTTCAGGGGCAAAGTACTTCTACACGTAAAATTCTGAAATGATTGACTGACACCAGAATTTTCAATCAAATTTATTTGAAAATAAGTAAAAGCTTTTCTTCGCGTACTTAACAATAGGAATCTTTTGCTTTTATAATTCAGGTGTCAATGTGGCATTTATCGATTAAAATTAAGTGGTTCAGAAATGAGCCACCGCCCTTCAAGAGTTTAAAACATGCATTTCGTCATTTTTTTCATGTTTAAATAACAATATTTACACAATCTAATCAGATGCAAGGTAGTACTTAATAAGTGCTGGATTTAAATTCCGGATTTTTCAAATGGTTCAGATTTTAATGTAAACGGTGCACTGGGTCTACTTATCTATTAATTGCAAAAGATGTGAAAAGCACAACATAATTATGAAACATCTCATAAAACACCTTTTATATAGCATTTGCTGTAATACAAATATTGGAAACGCACATGTTAAATTATTAGCTACTCATCTAAGAACAGACGGTTTCTTTATCTGCGTTTTAATAAAGCATTATCTCTAAAATTTAACTTAACTCTGATAGTCAAATTTTGTTCTTAGACGTTTTAGAAATATACAGCTTTGAAAATCGAATTAACACGTTGACGGACACTTGCGTCTATAGCAGTCAAAGCGAATTTCACTATGTGGCGTGATGATTGATTAACACCAGGATTTACATGAAAAAATATATGAAAATAAGTAAAAGCTTAACTTCATGTACATTAAATAATGCAAAATTTAGTTTTTAAATACTGGTGCCAATTTAGGAATTAAAATTAAGTGGTATATATAACATACCGATGCCCTTCAAGGGGTTAACAGATTAAATTATTGTTTGACTTCCTTAAACTTGTATAAATAATGTATATGTTACCGTATTTTTTTTATACAGACTTAATGTACTTTTAGATTCCTCTCTTTTAGTATAATGTTTAAAACTTTTGGCACATGAAATCAAGAAACGAGGTTGTCTTCAGTTGACAACTTGGATAAAGTAATTAAGTGAAAAATGGTGTTATGTTATAAGCAGTGGAACCATTCGAGAGGAGAAATGTAAAACAATATAATAAAACATTTAATATTTAAAAAATCATAATATTTTTTTTATTATTATTATAACTATAAATCTGTATTTTTCAGGTGTAAGTCAAAGAAAGTTTCATTACAATAGTTCTTTTTTTTTTCAAAAAGACAATTGTAAATCCGTTAACTTTTTTGAAAGGTTGCCTTGGCAAAATTGCTAGAAATCAGTGTTTCAGGGTGAGTGTTTAAAGTTTTGACTTCGCAGGTGCTACAGGGATACGGGTTCGGCCTTTCGTTTAATGAAAAGAACTTCGAGTTCACACAGGAAATTTTTAAAGAAGAATTTTTACTTTATTTTATAATGAAATGCCTGTCATTAAATAAAGGGTAGATATAATAAGTAATTTCTGATGCGAATGTGAAATTATGAAATGAAAAAAAGTCCAAACTGGCAGCCCTGAGGTACAGATCTGCACGGGCCGAAATTTCCAATCCCGGGACCAGCCCGACTCATACAAACAAAAATTCCGCCCGCCCCGTGCAAAAAAATATTAGCGAGACCCGGTAAAAACGTTGAAATTTCGACCTGAGACCGGTCCGGCACAGAATAACAGTTAAAAGTTCGGCCCGAGTGAGAATTTCTACAGAAGATTGATTTTTGCCTCGATTTCGTTAAAAATTTGTCTCCTGATAAATAAGTAAACTTGTAATAATAAGTTCTGAACAAAAATAATTTTTATTATCTCAATTGTAATAGAAGTGCCGCAGGCTGCGATATTTATTTTTTTAATGAATCTCTATTTCTTGTATATAAATGCTGCAGTTAATATTTATGTGATTAATCCATATTCCATGTATTGAAGTGCTAAAAATCTGAAAAATGCTATACAGTAAAATCTTCTAAGGCGGAATTGCATAGAAAAGAAAGAAAAAATGCGCTATAGACAAGTTCCCTTCTTAGCAAGTATTACATATTCTTTTCTTATGTATTATTTATATTAATTTTGCATGGATCAACATGTTTATCAGTTAAAAAAAAACGTTTCCGAACATAGGCAGGTTCTTTTTCACACGTTTCACAATATTTTAATTTAGCTATATTTTAATAAGCGTAGAAATCTATTATTGTTTAACCCTTTCAGGGGAGGTGGCTAGAGGGTCTAGCCACCTAATTTTAATTCCAAAACTGACAACTGGCACCAAGAATATTTTAATAAAATGCTACTTTTGTAATTAAAGTGCAAAATAGCATTTTGTTGTTTATTAAGAAATTCGTTTGAGTATTCTGATGTCAGTCAATTATTTCATCATTTTACGAACAGAATTCTTCTGCTCCTGAAAGGGTTAAAAAGAATAAATTTTAATGTTTAATTGTAAATTAATAGCGATTTAAAAATTTATGCATTTTTTGCAAAAAAATGTTTGGGTCATGCCTAATTTTAACGACCTTTGAACGGACCAGTCCCTGTCGAAACTATGATTTTCATATGGTCTGGGTCAAAACTAAGACTGGAATATTTGGGCCGAGAAAGCTAGAAATGAAAACAGTCCCAGCTCTGTACAGAAAAAATAAGTTAGGCCCGACCCCGACATGACCCGATATTTCAGGAACAAGTAAGACCAGAACCCAGCCCAGCCCGTAAAGTGTAGACACTAGGTCCGGCCGGGCCCGAGCTTTCAGAAAAAGTATTGCCCGAGCTGGGCCCGGCCCGAGTGCCGTGAACGAAAATAGGCCCGAGCCCGGCCTGATGGGTGGGCCGGGCTCGGGCTTCGGGCCACGGACTGGCCCATGTAGACCTCTGCCCTGAGGTATCGTTTCACTATGCAGCTGAATGTGTATGGATCGTACGACCACAATTTTAGGGATTATTTCTAATGGAACCAATTATACAATGTTCTTAAACATTCTAACATTAAAATAGTAATTATTATTATAAATACATTATTCCATCATTTGAAATATTTCTAGTCTCCACAAGGAAACACGTGCTAAAATTAGGAAGTACGTTTCAACATGTTGAATTATTTTCTGTGATTCAAAATTAAACTTAAGTTTGAACCTACTTCTTCTCGTACAATGGGTTAAAAAAAATGAAGTAAGGCGAAACCACACATAATATGTTATAATCAATCTGTTGCGGAAAGATACAAGAGCTACCTTGTTAGTGGTAATTGTGCCTGATTTACAAATTTTAATGTAATTTTATAAGGAACGTCGTCTGCAGATGAAGATTTTATAAATTTGGATTTCTCGAACTTTGAACACCCACTTTTGACAGCGCAGTTGAGTTTTTCGAATCAAACTATTCCGGAAACAGGCATTGTTCATATAAGTTTACTTAAATCTGTATTGGATTACAAATAGTACATAGTGTTGGCAGCTGTTTTGCGTAAATCAGGTAACCAAATGTTTTGGATACCATTGTTTTAAAGTAATTTTACTTCGCCTTATCTAATGATAAGATTATTTGGAATTAAAGATGGCGAAATGAACTGTAAGAAATTAGTCATGGCCAGGGGCATTTGGAGCTCTGATTTAAGCGGAACACTTTAACTCTCTCACTGCGTAAATAATCCTTCGCGATGATCGATTTTTACAGATTTTTTATCTTTATCATCGGTTCTTTAAAGGAGAGATTTTTGACTATCGTAATTGGAGATAATGTCCTGATTAAATCAGACAAAGTTTTTGCCAAAAAATAACTGATGGGAACAACTGAACAACCAAATAGTATTAATTTGACGGGAAAATGTATGCCAGAGTATAGCTCGGGCTGTGCAGTGAGAGGGTTAAAATAGTACCTACAACAGAAAATCTGTTAGGGGTTACGTTTTGGAGAAGAAAACATGATCTTACAATAAAAAGTACTGAAAAACATTCACATATTTGACAGAAAAATTATATAGGGATTTTTAATGTAAAATGGAGTCTTTAATAGATATTTACGACTTATCAAAACGATCCATATATAGACTGGGTATTTTCTTTCGCAATGTAATTTTGATTTACTTAATCGCTAAAATCTGAGATTAGATAATGTGAAAATTTGCAAACTAAAACACTGGTATTCAAATTTAAAAATTTTATTCGCCTAACATGGCAAGTTTTCTTGCCAACCGTCTTTAATCAGTTAAAGCTGCTTTACTTTTCAGCACTGATCAGCAATGACTTTAATTCATAAACTGATGATAATCTGTTTGGTACACTTTAGAATAAATGAAGACAAAACCACTACTGTGTACTTTTCGAGAAATCTTTCCTATCCTAATAGACGTACTATTAATAACGCTACCATCCCTTGGCCTATTTTTTAAGTGCCTGGGGATCGTTGATAAAAGATTAACTTTGAGCAAACGTTTTCCATCTGTCAGGGGCTAGTGTTGGGCAGAATGAATGAAATTACTATTCGAATGAATAATTCGGGCATGCGCAAAATTATTGTTTCCAATCTTTGTATATATTTTTAATTAATTAGTAAGAGAAATTTTGTGAAAAGAATAAATTCCAGACAAGGTTGCCAGTTTAACCTCCAATTTTAATCCGAAATTTCAAAGTAATTCCGGAAATTTCGGAAGACGAATTTTTATTTTAACCCTTTCTGGCACGGCGTCCTTAAAAAAGGACACCTAATTGTAATTCCACAAACTGACAAACCGCACCAAGAATATTTAACTAACATTTTCCTATTATAATGTGTATGAAAATAAGCAAGTTCGTATTTTCTAATAAATAAATTCGTTTATAAATTGCGGTGTCAGTCCATTATTTCATTTCATCAGTTTATATACAGAATTACTCCGCGCCGGTAAGGGTTAAGTGATCGCAACATGCCTCTTATTAAGTAAAGTTTACAATACCATTCTATATTTCTGGCATGAACGCTAAATTTCTGGGTAAAAATGGAGACCAAACTGGCAACTCTGCATCCAGCCTTCGTAATTTTTTTAAACCTTTCAGGGGCAGAAAAATTCGGTTCGTAAAATGATGAAATAATTGACCAAAACCAGAATTTACAAACGATTTTTTCAGGAAATAAACATGTGCTTTTCTACACTTTCATTATAAAATCAAAATTTTATAAAAATATTCTTGGTGAGATTTGACAGGTTTGGAATTAAAATTAGGTGGCCACACCCTGTGACTACCGCCCTTGAAAGGGTTAATGATTTATCGTGAGAAATTTTGAAAACAAAAAGAGTATTTATATTTTTGTGGATTTCATAATTAATTCTAATTAAAATAAAAAAATTCTTTTTCGGTACAAAATTCCTGCTGGAAATTGCATAAAAAAAAGTTTAGCAGCTATGCTTTTGCGCATGCCTGAAGGATTCATATAGTAAAATCATTCGTCCTGAACCATCACTAACTCAATCCTTTGAATTGCACAGCTCTTGGTTTCTACAAAAATCTACCCATTTAACCATTTCAGGGGCTAAAATATTATGTTCGTAAAATTATGAAATAATTGACTAACACCTGAATTTTTAAATGAATTTCTTAGAAAATGAAAACCTGCTCTTTTTGCAGATTCATTATAAAAGAAATAAATTATTAAAATATTCTTGGTGCCATTTATCAGTTTTTAGGTGCGTTCGTAATTATGTAAATACGTAGCACCCATAGTCGTCGTTAGGATCGTCTGTCTGTCTGTCCGTCCGCATACAACAGAGCAAATACTAACCAACCGAATCGTCTGAAATTTGAAATACATAATTGTTGCAAAATTTTGTCGAGTCATTTCAAATTTTATGAAAACCGGATATCTAATTTAATTACTGGGACAGTCAAATTTTTCCATTACTTTACGGTCAATGGGAAAAAATATTTCAGGTGCATTTTAATGATGTTACAACCTTTCGAATAGAATGAAATGGATATGCACTTATGAAGTGCACTAAAATATACATTCAGTACAATATGCGGTTAAAAAAAATATTTATAAAACTAGTTATAGTACGAACGCATCTCATTTGCCACGTTTGGCGTGTAATTTCCTACTTGTTGAAATAAAATTAGGTGGTCATGCAGTGTGACCACCGCTGTGGAAAGAGTTAAAACCTTTAGTGCGCAGCTTTGCATATATGCAAACAACAGTGTTTTAAATTTTAAAAAAAGTTTTCTATTCTTATGTGCCTAATTTACACCAGGAAATTGAAATAACAATATTTGCATTAATTAATAACAAACATTCCGTTTTTAAATAAAGCGAAATTAACCATTGAAACTTTATGGTGTAAAGTCAGATTCTCTGAACTACGTCATTTCCAGAGCGTATTCTATCATGGGAATTAAGGGTAAAATTTAAGTTTTATAAAATAAATAATTATATAAAATAAGGTATTTTGAGATATTCTTATTAAAATATTTACTAATTTGCAATATTTTATCGTAAAACAGCCACACGACAGTAGTTTTTATTTGTATTTGCAGATGAGCAACAGAAGAAAAGATTGACGTATTATATTAAAAATGTATCTCTGGTCTTTTCATTATTTTTACTGTGTAATAAACCTTTCAGAGAATCATATGTAACTTTTTCGAAACAAAATAAAAAATCACGCATTTAAGGGCTAAACCTATCTATCATTCTTCCTAAAATGACCTATGCTTATCCCATCCGGGGTTTCAAATGCATATTCTTTTATGAATTGGACTAAGCAGACTTACAAGAAACACCTTCTCATTGCTCGCTATGCCTTTAGTTATTTTTGTAATACCACTATTCGTAACGACCCCAATGATCCAACCTTTAGAAAGATAGTTATTAACATTTCTATTAAATTTTATAAAAAATTATAAAACCTTCCAAACGTAGTAATCGCAGAATTACCTTACTATTAGGTAGGGCACCGCCCCCTGAATACTAGGCCTGAGCGCTGGACCAAAAATGGCGGCTGCCGAAGGCGGATTTATTTCAGCGTGTGTACGGTCCCTTAAATATTCCTACCAATAATTTTTTGAAGTTTTTTCCGCTTCATTTTTCTGAGAATTAACAAGGTAGAGAAATCTTTTATAAAATACTGGTGTCTACATTTAAGGGACCGTACCTACGCTAAAAAAAATCCGCCTTCGGCAGCCGCCATTTTTGTGTCATTTTTGTGTGAGCGCTCAGGCCTAGTATTCAGGGGGCGGTGGGTAGGGAGTCGGTGACGTGGAATTGAAAAAATTTATGTAAAAAATCATGGTAGTAAAATAGCATGCGAACAAACTAAACTAGGTACAACCAGGCCTGATAAACCAAAAAAATGTTTAATTAAACTATTATTAAAAAGCTTTAATGTTTTACCGTTATCGAGAATATTGATCACTCTGACAAAATTTTGCACTATTTTCGAAAAACATGCCATGGCAAACTTTATTTTGCAGGAATTTTGTCTTACCTAATTTAAAGAAACGGACGGTGATAAAATTTCAGGTTTATTTTGCCTTCAGTGTTTACCGGTGGGCACTTTATTTCGCGACTAGACGCTGGTCAAGTGTCGATAAAGGCGTATTGGAAGATTTGACGGGCAGCGGTCCGCGAATTCCGACTGTGTTCTAATACATTTTATCATACCAAGTCATTCTGAAAGAGCATAAATTTTTCTATAAAATGCTCTAAGAGTTACCAATATCCGTAATAACAGTAAAATAGTAAAGCTTTTTAACGATAATTAATATAATAAAACATATTTTCGGGTTGACGAACATACAGTGCGGCGCAAAATTTATGCACAAGCTAAATATTTTTATAAAATGAAAATTATACATCGGAATGCTGTGGAATTTTTACTGCATCTAAATAATTTGATTACAAATTCATATTTCGAATTCGGAAACAATTCATTGTAAGGAAAATAATAAATTATAAAAAATTGAAAATTCTGATGTCGCAAAAGTTTATGCACAAAAGCGAAATATATGCATTTCACAAGGCACAAAAGTCCTATGGTACCTCCATTGCACCTGATGAGATCGAATACTCGATTTTCCATTGTTAACACGAGAGTATGGAAGGTTTTGGGAGCGAGTTTGTACCAGGTTTCCTCGATCGCTGATTTGAGCTTTTGCACTGGGTAATACTGCTTCGCATTCTTATAGCCGTCACGTGAGAGGACTCCCCAGATGTTCTCTATAGGATTGAGATCTGGGCTGAGTGCTGGCCAGTTCATCACACTGATATTCTGAGATCTAAGCCATTCTTTTGTGCAACGGGAAGTGAGTATTGATGCTTTGTCTTGCTGAAAGGTCTTATTGGGACTACCGAGGAGTTCTCCAAACGGTCACAAATTCTCCATCAGAGTTTACTGATAAATTTGTGAATATTGTCTGCCATTAAGGAAGCAAAGAGACATTTGTACATTACAGCCAAAAGCGCCCTATACCATGAGCGAATCACCACGTTGTTGTTTGCTGAATATGCTCTTCGGATCTTTCCACAATGCACGCCAAAAGAATGAGAAGCCATTTGGGTCATCCAAATTCCATTTTTTTTAATCAGAAAAAATAACACTAATCCATTCGTCACGATAATACATGTGCTGTTTTGCCCATTCAAATGTTGCTTGTTTGTGACACTGTTTCAGAAAAAGCCTACGAGATAATTTTTATTTTTCGATGAATCCTGATTCTGTTATTCGTCTGTATATGATGCCATGTGATATTTTTGAGCCAAGTCGATTTTTTATCTCATTAAGAGCCAAACAGCTAGTTAAAGGCAATCATTTAATTCTTCTATCCTCACAAAATGTGGTTTTACTCGACGTTTCTGAGCAATTTACATTTTTGAATTGTTTTCCACGTTGCAAAACACTATAAACACCACGTTTAGATCGATTTAAAATAAGCGAAATTTGCAAAAAAGATTTACCTTCAGTTTTCAGCGTCCAAAGGTCTACAAATTCTTCAGGCGAGAGCGGCAGAGATTTCGACATTTTAATATAACTAGGGGGATCGGCCCCCTACGAGCTACGCTCGCCAACCCCCGTCCAGACACCGCAAACTCTAAATGCACGCTAATTTGATCGGCTTTAAAAAGATTTCGAAAGATTGAATTATAATTTAAAAAACAGTGGTGATCTCCCTATAAACGAATTTCTATTCATTTCTCTTTGATTGGGGAATTTTAACGCCAAATCCGCTGCTGTACTACTTGATTATCCTGTCGACCAATTTCGCCAAATTATATAAATCGCCAAACCACTCGCCAAATTATACAAATTGGTATAATTTTTATTTTAAATAACGAAAGAACAAATAAATTCGTACAACATTAATAAAAACACAAATAAAACGTCGAAATAAAAATAACTTAATGACGTATACACGTGTAACAACATTTCAAAATAAGCTAATATAAAAGGAATTAAGTAAAGAGAGTCTTTGTCTCCTGGTATTTTTTAACAAAGCGAAAAGAAAGTTCTTTTAAATGAAACATTTTAAATTAATTCTCAAAATATCATATAAATGTCTAGCGCAATTTCTAAATTTAAACTTTTTTGCAATTATTTTGTGTTCATTTTATGTAATAACTATAATGTGACGTAAATATGACGTAATTTCTCCCAAGACTTCTAACGCATGTTAATGAATTTATTATTTTACAATATCCTTTCTCTTTTAAAATTCACGTGTATACTTTTTATGACGTAATTTTTAATAAGTTCCTGCTTTTTATACGTAATTATTTAATTCTAATTTGAAAGTTTTTTTCCTGTTTATAATAGCCACGTGTAAATAAATTTTTAATTTGAAGCAAACATTATTGCTTGCGCTTTTTATACTGTTGGCAACAGTTTAAATTAGTACAATTTTCTGAAATCTGTAAAAAATATCTCTAGAAATGCTGAAAATTTGAATTTAAAATAGAAATAAAACCTGAAAAAATGAGTCAAAATAAAAAAATTAATGCAATCTGCACTCCGGCAAATTCTAACGCATAAAATGATCTAAAAATGATTACACTGCCATGTATAGTTTTTGCTGCTATAAAACTTTTTTAGTGGAACGATTTTTTCCAACTTTAGCATTAAATAACTCTTAAAATAATTCTTCGATTTGAAAACTGTCTGCATCAGCGTATTTATCAAATATTTCTGTATAAAACCACCGATTTTCATATTTTTGTATGCATTATTTTTGTTAATATTAACGAAGAAAGGCCTCCGGTCACAAAAAAATCAAAACCGGCGGCGGCGGTGACAGCGGTAGTTACTTTTTTTTAGAATAGAGAGACTCGTAGAGTGATCTCTACACTTTATATTCTGAGAAAAAAGTCTCGTCGATCCTCCACCTATCATGTTTAAGGATATATTTGCATAAAATCACATTTGTGCATAAACTTTTGCGACATCACAAAAACTGTTTTCTTGTAATTTCTGATTTTCGTCACGATTAATTTTTTCGAAACTTCAAATATATATTTATGATCATAGTATTCACTTACAGTGGATATTTGAAAGCATTCCGTTGTATAATTTTATTTTTATTAAAATATTTGCGTTGTGCTTAATCTTTTGCGCCGCACTGTAGTCATATCTAGCTCAATTTGTTCGTATGGCTTTTTACTGTAAATTTACATAAAAAAATTAATTATGTGATCACGTGGCTTTCTATGTCACCGGTTCCCGGGCTATATGACGCCTTTGAAACTCACTATAGATAGGCCCGATATATTCCATGAATATGAACGTTGAGGAATATTGAATTCCTCACACCTATCTAAATTTATTCTTATTTATTCTCAATTCATGTTATTTCCTTCTACTAAAAAATAATACTATTATGTTGAACCAAAAAAATATAAAAATACTGTTTCTCTGTAACAACAACAACAACAACAACAAAACTCTCTGAGAAGTGCTATTTTATTGGACTTGTGACTTTTGTCACTTTCCTGCCCTTACTCTGACAAAACGGTACTTTACATATTTTTTTGTTTAATCAACATTTTATTCATTTTGTATTCTTACTCAAATTTAAAGCCTTATAATTTTTATTATTCTCTTAATTTTTATAGCATTAGTCTTAATTTCTTAGTTTATGAAATACAGACTATTTTTTTTCTAATGGCTTATAAATAACTGGGCATAAAGTTAACGTCAACTCGGAAGTTCTTCATAAATTTTACATTAACTAGGGGGCTCGGCCCCCTATGAGCTACTCTCGCCAGCCCCCGTCCAGACACCGCAGACTCTAAATGCACGCTAATTTGATCGTCTTTAAAAAAGATTTCGAAAGATTGAATTATAATTTAAAAAACAGTGGCGATCTCGCTATAAATGAATTTCTATTCATTTCTCTTTGATTGGGGAATTTTAACGCAAAATCCGCTGCGGTACTAATTGATTATCCCGTCGACCAATTTCGCCAAATTATATAAATCGCCAAACCACTCGCCAAATTATACAAATTGACATAATTTTTATTTTAAATAACGAAAGAACAAATAAATTAGTACAACATTAATAAAAATACAAATAAAACGTCGAAATAAAAATAACTTGATGACGTAGAAACGTGTAACAACATTTCAAAATAAGCTAATATAAAAGGAATTAAGAAAATAGAGTCTTGTCTCCTGGTATTTTTTTAACAAAGCGAAAAGAAAGTTCTTTTAAATGAGACATTTTAAAATAATCGTTTTTAATCTGACGTAATTTTTACCAAGCTATTCTTTCTCTTTTAAATATTCACGTGAAAATACTTTTCTTAGAAATGAAATATTATTTGTGCTTTCCTAACAAAAATAGTTGAAAAGTATCCCCTCAAAATATCAAATAAATGTCTAGCGCAATTTTTAAATTTAAACCGTTTTGCAATATTATTTTGTGTTCATTTTATCTAATAACTGTAATGTGACGTAAATATGACGTAATTTCTCCTATTTAAGTCTTCTAACGCATGTTAATAAATTTATTATTTTACAAATTCCTTTCTCTCTTAAAATTCACGTGTAATTATAGTTTTTATAACGTAATTTTTAATAAGTTCCTGCTTTTTGTACATAATTATTTAATTCTAATTCCAAATGTTTTTTTTTTTTCTGTTTATAATAGTCACATGTAAATAAATTTTTAATTTATTTACACGTATGAATATTTTTTTTGAAGCAAACATTATTGCTTCCGCTGTTTATGCAGTTGGCAACAGTTTAAATTAATATCACTTTCTAAAATGTGTAAAAAATATCTCTAGAAATGCTGAAAATTTGAAATTAAAATAGAAATAAAACTTCAAAAAATTAGTCAAAATAGAAAAATTAATGCAATCTGCACTCCGGCAAATTCTAACGCATAAAATGATCTGAAAATGATTACACTGCCATGTATAGTTTTTGCTGCTATAAAACTTTTTTAGTGGAACGATTTTGTCCAACTTTGGCATTAAATATCTCCTAAAATTATTCTCCGATTTGAAAACTGTCTGCTTCAGCGTGTTTATCAAATATTTCTGTATAAAACCACCGATTTTCATATTTTTGTATGCATTAGTTTTCTTAATATTAACGAAGAAAGACCTCCAGTCACAAAAAATTCAAAACCGGCGGCGGTGACAGCGGTAGTTACTTTTTTCTGAATAGAGAGATACTGTTGTAGTGATTAAATAAGGAAAAGATTTTCATAAAATTGTTGTGGTAACTGTAGTGGTTTATAACTACCTAACATTAAGATTCCTATCAACTAACTTACTTGACTTAAGCTTAAAAACTTATTAATTTTAATCTTATCCATAATTTTTTTAATTGATTTATCTTTAATTTTCTTCATTTACCAATTACGTAGTTTTACACTAAACTTTTTTCTTTTTCCAAATGCTCACATAATCATAAGACATTTCATTAATAGACTAGGTGTTATGCTGACCACAACTAGGAAACTTCTTAAAGCTGCTCACCTGTTCAGCGCATTTAAACTAGAATTCGTTTCTCTCTATTCTAAAAAAAAGTAACTACCGCTGTCACCGCCGCCGCCGCCGCCGCCGGTTTTGAATTTTTTGTGACCGGAGGTCTTTCTTCGTTAATATTAAGAAAAATAATGCATACAAAAATATGAAAATCGGTGGTTTTATACAGAAATGTTTGATAAACACGCTGATGCAGACAGTTTTCAAATCAAAGAATTATTTTAAGAGATATTTAATGCTAAAGTTGGACAAAATCGTTCCACTAAAAAAGTTTTATAGGAACAAAAACTATTCATGGGAATTTAATCATTTTTAGATCATTTTATACGTTTGAAGTTCCCGGTGTGCAGGCTGTATTTCGTTTTTTAATTTGACTCATTTTTTGAGGTTTTATTGCTATTTTAAATTCAAATTTTCAGCATTTCTAGAGATATTTTTTACGTTATTTTAGAAAACTAGGGGGCTCGGCTCCCTACGAGCTACGCTCGCCAACCCCCGTCCAGACACCGCAGACTCTAAATGCACTCTAATTTGATCGGCTTTAAAAAGATTTCGAAAGATTGAATTATAATTTAAAAACAGTGGCGATCTCCCTATAAACGGATTTCTATTCATTTCTCTTTGACTGGGGAATTTTAACGCCAAATCCGCTGCGGTACTACTTGATTATCCAGTCGACCAATTTCGCCAAATTGTACAAATTGACATAATTTTTATTTTAAATAACGAAAGAACAAATAAATTAGTACAACATTAATAAAAATACAAATAAAACGTCGAAATCAAAATAACTTGATGACGTAGACACGTGTAACAACATTTCAAAATAAGCTAATATAAAAAGAATTAAGTAAACAGAGTCTTTGTCTCCTGTTATTTTTTAACAAAGCGAAAAGAAAGTTCTTTTAAATGAAACATTTTAAATTAATCGTTTTTAATCTGACGTAATTTTGACCAAGCTATTATTTCTCTTTTAAATATTCACGGGAAAATACTGTTGTTAGAAATGAAATATTATTTGCGCTTTCCTAACAAAAATAGTTGAAAAGATCCTCTCAAAATATCAAATAAATGTCTAGCGCAATTTCTAAATTTAAACTGTTTTGCAATATTATTTTGTGTTCATTTTATGTAATAACTGTAATGTGACGTAAATATGACGTAATTTCTCCTATTTAAGACTTCTAACGCATGTTAATGAATTTATTATTTTACAATATCCTTTCTCTTTTAAAATTCACGTATATACTTTTTATGACGTAATTTTCAATAAGTTCCTGCTTTTTATACGCAATTATATTTAATTTTAATTTTAAAGTATCTTTTCTATTTATAATAGTCACGTGTAAATAAATTTTTAATTTGAAGCAAACATTATTGTTTCCGTTGTTTATACAGTTGGCAACAGGTTAAATTAGTACAATTTTCTAAAATATCTAAAAAATATCTCTCAAAATGCTGAAAATTTGAATTTAAAATAGAAATAAAACCTCGAAAAATGAGTCAAATTAAAAAAATAAATGAATTCTGCACACCGGGAAATTATAACGTGTAAAATGATCTAAAAAATATTAAATTCCGATGTATAGTTTTTGCTCCTATAAAACTTTTTTAGTGGAACGATTTTGTCCAACTTTAGCATTAAATATATCTTAAAATAATTCTTCGATTTGAAAACTGTCTGCATCAGCGTGTTTATCAAGCATTTTTGTATAATACTACCGATTTTCATATTTTTGTATGCATTATTTTTCTTAATATTAACGAAGAAAGACTCCGGTCACAAAAAATTCAAAACCGGCGGCGGCGGCGGTAACAGCGGCAGTTACTTTTTTTTAGAATAGAGAGATGGTATTAATTTAAACTGTTGCCAAATGTATAAACAGCGCAAACAATAATGTTTGCTTCAAATTAAAAATTTTTTCACACGTGACTATTATAAACAGAAAAAATCATTTGGAATTAGAATTAAATAATTATGTTCAAAAAACAGGAACTTATTAAAAATTACGTCATAAAAACTATACACGTGAATTTTAAAAGAGAAAGGATATTGTAAAATAATAAATTCATTAACATGCGTTAGAAGTCTTAAATAGTAGAAATTACGTCATATTTACGTCACATTACAGTTATTACATAAAATGAAAACAAAATAATATTGCAAAACAGTTTAAATTTAGAAATTGCGCTAGACATTTATTTGATATTTTGAGAGGATCTTTTCAACTATTTTTGTTAGGAAAGCGCAAATAACATTTCATTTCTAACAAAAGTATTTTCCCCCTGAATATTTAAAAGAGAAAGAATAGCTTGGTCGAAATTACGTCAGATTAAAAACGATTAATTTAAAATGTCTCATTTAAAAAAACTTTCTTTTCGCTTTGTTAAAAAATACCAGGAGACAAAGACTCTGTTTACTTAATTCCTTTTATATTACCTTATTTTGAAATGCTTAACTTATGTTACTTAATCAAAGACGAAAACAGCAATTGTATCTTTGGTACTACTTACTTATCCCGTCGACCAAAAATCTATCATTCGCCAAACTATAAGATTAAATGCCAATAATGGTTGATCATAAATGTCACATTAACTTGACTTTAAGCAAGTTACACGTGTCTATGTCATCAAGTTATTTTTATTTCGACGTTTTATTTGTATATTTATTAATGTTGTACTAATTTATTTGTTCTTTCGTTATTTAAAATAAAAATTATGTCAATTTGTATAATTTGGCGTGTGGTTTGGCGATTTATATAATTTGGCAAAATTGGTCGACGGGATAATCAAGTAGTACCGCAGCGGATTTGGCGTTAAAACTCCCCAATCAAAGAGAAATGAATAGAAATCCGTTTATAGGGAAATGGCCACTGTTTTTTTAAATTATAATAATTCAATCTTTCGAAATCTTTTTAAAGCCGATCAAATTAGCGTACATTTAGAGTCTGCGGTGTCTGGACGGGGATTGACGAGCGTAGCTCGTAGGGGGCAGAGCCCCCTAGTTCTATACAAAAACACCGGTAGTTCTTCAGTAAAAATTCCTTACGCGTACGAACTCTACATTTATAAACAAAATACTTGATTATAAACAGTATGCTGAACCTGCCTAACTTGCTTTGTCGGAATGTCATCGTATGCCCTTAACCCATCAACCGCCAAAACTATTACGATAGAAATTTTCAAATTTCTTGTTGAAAGTAGTTTCCCACCACAAATTCAATAAGGTAAATTTCGCTTTACTAAAATAGCAAAATTCCTGCCAATAAATAAGACATTTTTTTAAATTCTAAAATAGTGGTGCCAATGTAATTAATTCATTGCCTGAGCAATTATTTTGACTGTTGCGTGAACGCAACGTCAGCGGTTAATGGGTTAACTCATTTACAGTGTGGCCCGAACTGGATTTGGATAAGAACACTTTGCTTGCTTCTTTATTAAAAGCAATTTTGATAGCACTAATTTGTAACTGTAAATTTAGCTTTATTGATTGTCAGATATTTTTCGATTAAGTAAGATAAATATTTTAGTATGGAAAAAGTGGTGTCCAGCCCCATTTTTAATATTTTTGTAAGAAAACAGCTGTCACTGTTAAGGGGTTAAAAAATTCCGCTTATGATTTATTTCATGGTTCGCTAATGATAACCACTGCTAAAAGGATATTAGCCAAGTAGTGCCATATTCTAATTTAGGATGTCTCTCGGACATTGTTCGGTATTTGTTCTGATTCTAGTGCAAACTGTGATATTGATCTACTTAATTGCTATGAGCAAATGTAGAGAATAGTGTCCGTAATTTATAACTTCACAAAGAAATTTTACAGAAGAACCCCTTTTTCATGTAAATAATCATGACAGTCATTATAATACAGGTGTTGAAAGCAAGGGTATTTTGAAGAGCTGCTTATCCAATAACAATCGTATTCCTCGAGTGCAGTTAATTAAAATATCTGTTAAAGACTTATTTAAGTATAAACAATTCCTTAGTAAAAACTATGTTCAGTTTCAAATTTTGCTCTTAGCTATATTAGAATTACATATCCATTAAATTCAGTTTAGTCATTTATTCTAAAAATTTATACGATTTAGATAAACATAAAGCAAAAATATAATTTACACCAGAAAAGAGTTCATATGAATCTGTTATGGATTTCAGCATTTTCCGAAGGTCAGAAAACATAAAAGTTTGACGAATTACGTTCAAGGAATGACGTCGTCTTATATGTACGGCTTTAGGCAATGGCAAAAGTGTATTCCGAAATTTCAACTTCGTGCCCGAAATAAAGAGTAATGCTTTATGTTTTATTTAACCCTTTCAGGGACTATCCTTTGATTTTCTACTGCGGACTTCAAGTCACAGTGAAACCCGCCTCCTTATTTCGGATTGGCTGTGGCTTTTCCTCTTTATCTCTTTTTTACTTTTATACTAGCACATACGTAGTTGCTTTACACTACAATTATACTAACTTTTATTTCTTTTTTCATGAGGTGCTATACAAATACTCATCTACAGGGCGTGGATTTGCTCTGCAAAATGGAAGCCCCTGGAATTTTCTGCTGTTCACTGTTCAAAGCACTTCTGTTGCTAAAATTTTTAAATGATTTAATGACACCGTGATTTTTGAACAAATTTATATGAAAGAAGTAAAAGCTTTTCTTCGTGTACAATACACAAAAAAAATTTATTACCTGAATTTGAGCATTTCGACAATAAAATTAAGTGGCATATATAATATTCCGGTACCTTACAATGGGATAACGAGACAAATTTATAGATCTCATGAACTAAAAATTCTTATTTCGAAATTTCTGGTGTGAATTGGAAATTTCGGATTCTAATTGGAGGTCAAACTTGCGACCCTTGCGTATTTCACAAAAGTAATTCACATGTGTTGACACAAGTTTCCACTTCTTCCAAGATTTTAGATTGCTAAATTGTTACAATTTTTTTTTTAAATGAGCAATATTGTTTATCCCTTTCCGGCACAGTGTGACCGGGTCAGGATACCTAATTTTAATTCCAAACTTACAAACTTACAAACGTCACCAAGAATATTTTAATAAAATTTTGCATTAACAATGAAAGTGTAACGTAGGGGTGCACATCCTTTTTCAGAGAAGGGCCACTTACAAAAATGTCTGACTTGTCGGGGGACACATCAGTAACACGGAGAGAATTCTATTACGGGGAGGTGATCTGTGACTTACAATCAGATAAAAAATATGGTTTCAGAGGGGAGGGAGTTTTACCCCCTAGGTTCCCCTACCCAGTCAAAATGACCGATTCAGTTGGCAAGGATATATCAACAGTTTTACATTTGTATATATAACATAGATATAGCAAGGATTGTTTTTAAGGAGTGATAATATTCCTTGACTTTATTTGGGGGAGTAAATTTTGTTTTATTATAAGGGCTAAAAACCAAACATCGGCATGAAAGTGGCTAGTGCTGAAAAATATACGAATTTTAAGAACTAAGGGGGAGAAGGAGCCGATCAACGAAATTTAAGATTTTTCTACGCTGATCAATAAAATTCGCGATTTTCCCGCTCTCAATCAAAAAACTTTGCGATTTTTACCCACCTGCTCAACAAAATTTGCGAGTTTTCCGAAGCCGACTAATAAGATTCGCTATCTTTCCACACTCGATCAACAAAATTAGCTTTTTCTGAGCCCGATAGACGAATTTTTCGATTTTTCGGAGCCCGATCGAAAAACTCCCTTTTTCCGTGCCGATAGACGAATTTGCAAGTTTTCAGCGCTCGATCAATTAATTCACGATTCTTAACTGGCTCTGATGAAATTTACAATTTTTTCATGCAGCAAACTCGCGAAATTCGCGATTTTTTCTCGCGATAAACAGACGAAACACGCGATTTTTCCGCAGCCGACCAACGAAATTTGAGATTTTCCCGCCCTAATTGACAAAATTCGCAATTTTTCCACGCATCGTCAACAAAACTGACGATTTTTCCGTGCTCGATCAACTAAATTTGCGATTATTTTTAGCCTAATCTGCAAAATTCAAGATTATCCGTGCCCGATCAACAAAGGTCGCGATTTCTTCATGGCCGACCGGCGAAATTTGCAATTCTTACGTGCCTGATCTACAAAATTCGCAAATTTTCCGAAGCCAATCGACAAATTTCAAGATTTTTCCGCGCCATATCGAAAAAATTTCGCGATTTTTTCCTTGTCCGACTAACGAAATCGCGATTTTTCGAAGCCCAATCAACAAAACACTCGAGTTATCCGTTCCCGATCGACGAAATTGGTGATTGTTACGCGCCCGATCAACGAAAATCGCGATTTTTAACTGACTGATGAAATTTGCAGGGCTCGCAGAACGGTGCGAGCCCTGAATTTGCAATTTTTTCCCGCGGTAAATTGACAAAATTCGCGTTTTTCTCTCGCGATAAACTGACAAAACTCATGTTTTTTCCGCTTTTGATCAGTGAAATTTTGGAGCCCGATCGACGAATTTGCAATATTTCCGAACGTGATCGACGAAATTTGTGATTTTTTCACGCCTGATCGACAAAATTCACGATTCTTAAATGGTTGACGAATTTTTTTCCCATGGCAAATTGACGAAATTCACGATTTTTCCCAGGGTAAATTGACGAAATTCACGATTTTTTCTGTGAAATATGGATAAAAATTGCAAGTTTTTCCAGTTATAAATTGACGAAATTCGCAGGCCACACGCTAACCCATCGCGGGCCACAGGTTGTGCATCCCTAGTGTAAAGTAACAAGTTTTCAATCTCTAAAAAAGTCCTATGTAAATTCCGATGCCAGTTGATGATTTCATCATTTTTCAACAAAATTTTCCTGTGCCGGAAAGGGTTAAAATAGCTTAAATAAAACGAATATTATTATTCAAAAAGTGGTGACAATTTGATTAAATAAAACACGCAACTGATAACACTGGGCACATATCGTCGGTACCATGCCAAACTATCCAATGTGAAAACAGTGGGCTACATCGTTTAAATTCAGATTTGTTGACTGACATCGCTTTTTTGAAATAGTAAAATTCGGCTTATTTAACCTTATTTAATAACATATTAATTAATGCAAAAACAAGTGGAATTTTACGGTTCACAAAAGTGGTGCCAATCAAGAAATCTGAATTTTAAAAAAGTAGCCAACTGTTTGCACATTGGATAGTTTGACATGGTACCGACGATATGACATCCAGACATTCAGAAGTTTCAAGTGAGGTCTTTAGTTACGAAATTTCACATTTGTACGAGTAATACTAAGAGGAGAATTTTTACTTTAGGCAGCCACGGAACATCGGTCATTAAAAACTATATTATAGGAAAGTTCTAGTGTGGATGCAAAATTTCGGAATTAGAAAAAGGCCAAACTGCCAATCCTGCTGATTTTATGAATGAAACAGATATAATTTAGTGTTTATATTCATGTATTTTAGCATCATTCATTTGTTTATCTAATATTAGCACATAAAATAATCAATAAAAATAGATCTATAAAGCTTGATTTGTCTCTTTATTTTGTTCAAGATTTTCTTAGTTAGTACTAATTTATTTCGGAATTTGAATTAAAATGTGCACGTTTTTGTATCTGACAGTTCTTTAGGGTCAACATTAATATACACATACGGTCGATAAATATGTAAACGCTTGATTACATTTGCAATTACATTAAATAAAAGAATTTTATCGTACAGGTACTATGGTTGAAACTAGTGAAGCCTATAGTTGTCTGTTTCGAAATTATCTATTGGCCTGATTTAAATTTTGTCTATACCTTTAAAATAAAATAAAAGTAATTGCACCTTTGACATTATCATTTCCCATATATTTCCTACTGATGTCTGTTTCTATAAATATAATGTTTAATATTGATAATTTATCGCTAATATTCTGCACATAGTTCTAAACGAAGAATATAAGATAATGACATTAGGTAATACAAATTACTAAGCTAATATTTTTCGTGATCTAAAGCAAAAATATGGTGTTAGTAACTATAAAATTTTTAAAAATTATATTTTGTTTATGGCAAACATTTACAATGACGTAACTTAATGCCGTACTCGTCATCAATACTAACATTTTTTACTTATCTTAAAAAAATATTTAGAAAAGAACGAATTCAGAATCAGCAAAATAAAATAGCAAAACTGCCAAGACCAACTATTTTTATATTCTATTTACAGCACTATTTTTATGAAACATTTTTACTGTGAATTTCTCTTGCATACTTTATTTAAATATATGTGAAAAATTGTTGTTTAAAGAAATTGGTGCAAGATAGTATTAAAATAGTCACCGGTGGCAGCATTGAATGGGTAACGTTTCCGAAAGAAAATGACCGATTGGTGCACATTAAATTCCAACGTGTGTGTGTCTATTTCGGAGTTATATTTGCTTCAGAGATTTCTTTTTTATTCTCCTCCAAAAGGATTTTGTAAATGACGAAAAGGTTCTCTGTGACTCATAGGAAACTACAAAGTTTGTTCAATTTTTGTAAAAGTTTCTGGAAAACTGGAGAGATTTCCCTGTTATTTAAATTGAGAATTTTAGTATTATTTTACAGCGTAGTGATGTTAAAGAAATATTTTTTTCGTTTATGCACATAATTATTGTTTTAAAGGAAATTTCTAAGTTGTAACTAGTTGTTATGTGTATTTTTTTGCCTTGGACGATAATACAATTTCTTCCATACATTTCAACCGATAGATAAATGAGTGAAGATGGTGAGTATGCGTTGCAAGGGTGGGTGTCTAAAATTTCTCGATACCACTGTTTTAAAGAAATATTCTTCATCTTATCTAATTCCACAATTTTACGGAATTTTTATTTTTTGTCTCTGTTAATTCGCAATTTTCTCATTTTTGTTCATCAAAATGTTTCTGTGAAGGAGAGAAATATTTATAAAAGCGAGGAAACTATGAAGTTTTCTTGAAAATTTTTAAAAGAAATTTTTAAGTTGTAACAGGATATTGTGTGTATTTTTTGCCTTGTGCGAATCCATGCATTGCAATTTAGTTGAAGAAGCGTAAGGGTGGTCAAGAAGCTCGGGATATCACTATTTAAAAGAAATCTTCTTCGCCTTATCCATTTTCAAAATTTTCAGCGATTATTAAAAGAGGAGAAAGGGTCATTCCATATCAATTCAACAATTTTTTTATGGTTTGTAACCCGACCGACAGGGATTTGGGCGAAACTTGGTGTATATACTAATTCTATCATGATATGAATACATCAGAAATTTTTCCTTCCTAGACCTCATAGTTTGTGAGATATGGAGGGTCCAATTATTGGATTTTTCTCAAATGGCACATTTCTGAGTCTGTATTTTTAGACTGCAGTTCCATTTTCAAAAAATTGTTTCTCCGGATCTAAAACGCGAATCATCTTTAAAATATCACCGTAAGTACATAAAAAGATGCAGATTTTAATAAAAAAAATATTTAAAAAATTAATTTTAAATATTTAGGGTCAAAAACTTAAATCAAAGTTGAAAGTTGTGGTTATTTTTCCAAATTTTTGTGACTTTACGAAAAAGGCTCTACACAAAAAGGCAAATGAATTTTCCAATTTCTTTTTGTTTAAATAAAAGTTTACACCTTGGGCTTTCTACTTATGAAATAAAAATGATGTATTTCTCATGGCTTATGTAAAAATTTGATTTATTTTGGGATGCTGTACCTATCAAGAGATGAAAATCTTTAACTTTGCTTACGGTACCTAAATAATTGCTGCACTTTTTAAATTTAAATTTATTAATCAATTTGATTTATTTTCTAAAATGAAACCTTAAAATCAGACTGATTTATTTGTTTTTATAACAGTAGAAAATTTGTATAGTATTGGTACTTATCACACATTATCTGAAGTTGTGTTGTTCTCAATCTTATCGCATATGTTTGTCACATAAATGTACATCTATCATTGTATGCAGTGGTATAGTATTTCTATAAATACTTTCACAATGGTAGTATGTAAAGAATATGTACAATATTAAATGGAGGGGGTGTGAATATTGAAATAATAGATTTTTTTCTCATTTTACAGAAAAAACAAAGCAAAAACTTTACTTTGTAAATAAAATAAAAGAAGCACTTATATTAAATAAATTCAACAAGTTATAAGAACCACAGTAATTATATAGGTACCACAGTTTAAATTAGACATGTTACAGATATTTTTTTATTTTGCCCTGTTTTGCGAAACTGCACCAATCAAGAAAAAAAAAATCTGCCTAATTTTAGCTGCGGTACCTAAATAATTACTGTGGTTCCTATGACTTGTTGAATATATTATTCAATGTTTCTTTCTTCCTTAGTTTTGCAAAGTAAAGTTTTTGCTTTGTTTTTTCTTCTCAGTTAAAGGGGGAAAAAAGTCTGTGACTGCAGTCTATTCTCCCTCCATTAAATTTTGTACATAATCCTTATGTTTCCTTTATTTATTCATTCTTATATTTTCTGTTATTATAAGTATTTTTTTTAATTAAAACAATCCCTTAATATTGTTTTTACAATATAACTGTAAACAAAAAATATTTTGTTGGTATAGAATAAGAAAATCAATGATGACTTTTTACCAATCACATTTCCAATATGTTTTTTCTGTGTGTGTATGTGTGTTTGAATAAAAATACTTTATTTGTATTTAACATTTTTTTAAACTTTCTATCTTATTATCTTGGATAATTTTAATCATTTTAAATATGTTTTTTATAGTTTAAAAACCTTATATTTAACAAAGCCTTGTTCGTTTCTACAGGATGAAAAATTTTTCTACACCTGTCTTGTATAAACAAATTCTGACAAAGGCAGGATAAATTTTTTTAGTAAAGGCAGGTGTTTTAGAATTTCTTAATTGAATTATTATTAGTCTGCTGTTTCTCATAATAGAAGGGTGATCTATTTTCCCTTGTGCTGCAAAAGAAAATAATAGATGAATTTGAAGTAACTAATTATGCTGCAAGAATGCCATGGCAACTTCTGAGAGAAATAAGAATCTTGTCTATGCCAGAAATAAGAAAAGGGAAAGTCACAGCCACATCTCCAGAAATAATTGAACTAATTGAAAAAGTTTTATAATTGTAATGAATATTGAAGAATCATGGCTGGAAAAAAATGTATTTAGTATTGGTAAGAATGTACTATGCACAAAAGCGATTGATATTATGTATATCTACATGAGTTGTATTCTCTTTTTAAACTGGAATTTCTAAAAAAAAATCTTGAAATTGCACAATTCAAGAAAAAAAATCTCTAATATTTCCAATTTAAACTGTGGTACCTATATAATTACTGTGGTTCCTATGACTTGTTGAATTTATTTAATATAAGTGCTTCTTTTTTTTATTATTTACAAAGTAAAGTTTTTTCTTTGTTTTTTTATGAGTAAAATGAGAAAAAAATCTATGATTTCAATATGCACACCCCCTCCATTAAATATTGTACATATTCTTTACATACTACCATTGTGAATGTATTTATAGAAATACTGTACCACTGAATCCAATGATATATGTACATTTATGTGACAAACATATGCGATAAGATTGACAACAACGCAATTTCAGACAATGTGTTATATGTACCAATACTATACAAATTTTCTACTGTTATAAAAATAAATAAATCAGTCTGATTTTAAGGGTTCATTTTAGAAAATAAATCAAAATGATTAATAAATTTAAATTTAAAATGTGCAGCAATTATTTAGGTACCATAAGCAAAGTTAAAGATTTTTATCTCTTGATAGGTACAGCATCCCAAAATAAGTCAAAATTTTTGCGTAAGCCTTGAGAAAGACATAATTTTTATTTCATAAATAGAAAGCCCAAAGTGTAAACTTTTATTTAAAACAAAAAGAAATTCGAAAATTCATTTGCCTTTTTGTGTAGAGCCTTTTTCGTAAAGTCACAAAAATTTGGAAAAATAACCATAACTTTCAACATTGGTGTAATTTTTTTGCCCTAAATGTTTAAAATTAATTTTTTAAATATTTTTTTATTAAAATCTGCATCTTTTTATGTACTTACGGCAGTGGTGGAAAATTGGCGCAGAGGTGGAGCCTATTGACACCACTAAATTATAGTAATATTTTGCCTCTTATCTAATGATCAAATTTCTGAGTTTTTATTAAACTGAATAATACCATAAAAATTTAGTGGTGTCAATAGGCTCCGCCTCTGCGCCAATTTTCCATCACTGACTTACGGTGATATTTTTAAATTAATTCGCATTTTAGATCCAGACAAACAATTTTTTGAAAATGGAACTGCAGTCTAAAAATGCAGACTCAGAAATGTGCGATTTGAGAAAAATCCAAAAATTGGACCCCCCCCCCCCCATATCTCACAAACTATGAGGTCTAGGAAGGAAAAATTTCTGATGTATTCATATCATGATAGTACACCGAGTTTCATTCAAATCCCTGTTGGTCGGGTTACAAGGTCTGGTTGAATTGACATGGAATGACTCGTAAATGATTTTACAAAAGTTTAATAAAATATTATCTAAGGACTTATTCGAAAATAAACAGTCTTTAGCAGATATTCAGTTTTAAAGTTTGCTCTCAGATATGTTAGAATTATATATCTTTTAAAATCTGTTTAACCGTTTATTCTAAATATTTATGTGATTTCGGTAAACATGAGCAAATAATATTATTCAACTCAGAAAAAGTTTGCGATATATCCATTATGGATTTCAGCATTTTCTGTATACCAGAAAGGGAGAAACAACACTTTGGACGAAGCAATCATTTACTCAAGTACAATAAATGAAGCTGTTTCGTGTAGACAGCTGTAAGTAATAGCAACAATGTATGTGATCAGAAGTTATACGCAGGTGTTGATGCTAAGTAAGGGGATTAAGTTAAGTTAGCAGTTCTGCAAGTTACTTAGATGGATGAATTGTTACTATTTTTTTAATCTGTAGTATTTGTTTAAAATAGCTTAAATAAAATGAATATTACTCTTCAAAAAGTAATCAAAATTTGATTAATCATTAAAGCCAGTTGGCAAGAAAAGCGAACAATTTTTTTTAATTTAAATACCAGTATTTCAGTTTGTAAATTTTCATAATATTTAATCTCGGATTTTGGCGATTAAATAAATCAAAATTACGAAGTGGCAAAAACTGGTGTCGAAGAATTAAAAGAAGTGTAAAGTTGGGTCTCGTTAATGGGTTAAAGAAAACACTATTAGTGGTACTCAAAGCATAAGTTACAGCAAATGAGTTAACGCTTTAATTAATAATTCAAACGATAAAGATAATGGAATTTTTTTGGCCGACGTTTCGGGGTGTTACGGTAGATGAATTTAAAAAAAATATTTTTAACCCCATCAAGATTTTGTCACTACCGACTTCCAGTCCAGACTTGATATTTATGCGACTATCATTTAACCCCTTAATTCTCGCTCCCGTCATATTCACGGGCTGCGTCTTTCACTCAGATTGTTTGGTTCCCATCAGTTTTATAAAATAGTGAAATTGGCTATATTTTAGTATCGTTTTTACTGTCATTAAATAAGGTGAATATTTCTTTTTCATAAAAATGGTGCCAATAAGCAATTTGAATTTTTTAACCGTAATTTAATTCGAGCGTGAAGGGGTTAAGGCATGTGTTTATAAACGTGTATTTGTTTTACGGGGAGCCGGAGTTATGCTGTTGATGTCTTAAAATTATTCGATTTAGCTTCGGATTTAGTTTTTCCCGTGGACCTTTTTTGATCGGGCCAGCTGGCACCTTTACGTTCTAGTGTTGAAAGGGAAGGGAGGTCGATGAGGCCCGAGAACGGAGTTATGAAAAATGAAGGGGCGACATATACTTCAGAGTCAACCAGTTGCAAGTGGAATAACTGAAGATTTTGCCACAAGATGGCGGCTAATATATTTTACATCGGATCTACAATTTCCGATTACCACAAAAGCAAACTTCCACCAGTAAAATTTTAATAGGAAATTCCACCTTATTTCAGCGGCCTATTCCTGCTCAATTTCCCTCCCAAATATGGTACAAATGTCTATTCCTTTTTACTGGTGGAAGTAGGTACGGGTGTTATAATCTCTTTCACTGGCACTGACAGGAGATTTATTTTGCTGTCATACTATGGCGGAAACGTAGGGTCTGGCTACCACCGAATTAAACTTCCACCAGTAAAAATAAGTATCTCCTTTTGGTCATTGTAATGACTCAAATTCTGCATTGATAAGGCGTTTAAATAAGGAGAACAATTCTGTTGAATTTTACTGGTGTAAGCTTTCGCTGATGGTAATGAGCCACTGCGAAATCGGTTGCAGTTCAAGGTTCATCATTTTGAGGATATGTCAATTCCTCTATATTAATAGTTCCATGGGCCCGAGGTGGCCTTATCCGTGGCAGTCTCGTGCGGTAAAACTGACTTAAGCTCCACAGTCAACAATTACCATCGCCAAAATTTTCTAGAAATGGTTCTGTTTTACACATATCATCACATCTGGTAAGTTTATTTTTGTTTATGAGATCAAATTATTGCGATAATGTTGTAATTTTTTATAAACGATGTTTGCCAGCAGCTCAGTGACATATTTCTCTATCATATAAGCATAGCTGCCAACTTGTGCGGATTTTTCATACCACAAAAATTTTATAGTGAACTTTAACTAATTGAATCACGGAAATTCAAGCAAATTCAACGTTTAAATAAGTCAAAATTTTCTATAAAATTTTAGTGGTAAGAAACACCCGTACAAGTTGGCAGCTATGTATAAGCCTGAAAATGGTGGAGATTTTCGTCAGCCAACCACCATAGTAATTTTTTCTTTAGAAATTTATTCATTTTACTTCGGAGTTTAACCCTAGATCTACCGGGAATTTTATTCAAGTTTTAATAAAACGTTCTACACCAGAATTTTTATTTAAAACTATTTAACTTATTTATTTACCTTATTTTTGTCTGGTTTATATTCTTAGTTTATTTTAAAGAAATTTCTGGTTTGAATGAATATTTTGTATGTACCTGTCGGGTCCAATGGACCCGTCTGGTAGACGGAGGGTTAAACACGTCATGAAATTACGTTTAACCCCTTGGGGACGAGCGACACGTATACGTGCCGGAAATAGGCTTAAGGATACTCGTTTATCCTCACCAGTAAAATTTTACTGTAAAATTTGCCTTATTTAATCCGAGCATTTTCCCGATTTGAATAGGCACAAACTTCTGTTTTTTAAAACCGGTAGCAAAGTAATAAACATTTCGTAAAAGGCTCCCGTCGCGAAGGGGTTAAAATGATACATTTGATTCATTCAGCAATTTTAAATATCTGGTATACTAGCTTTGCAACCGAATCATTTTCAAACAAGAATTTTGTAAATTTCGGTTTATTTTGGAGGGGGAAAAATAACTTGAATCTTTGAAATGGCAAACACCTAGTTTTGTACTTTACTCATCAATATCAATCTCAATCGACTGCATAATTAAAAATTTGATTTTAATGAGAAACCATTTCTTGAAACTATCTCAAATAATTGAAAATTAGGTATCATGAATTATTGTCAATAAACATTGTCTCAACTATTCGAGAAAAATGTATTTTGTCCTATGAATTTTTAAAATTATTTTACAAATGAATCTAGCATCATAATTTTTAATGCATGTTATTACATAAATATTTAAAATTAAAAAAACTAAAATTGAATAAAGATAAGAATTTTTTAGAATATTATTTTTCTTTTATCGTGAATAAAACGCCGGTTGTAGTATAATTAAATATTGATTATTATTAAATATTGACCGGTTTTAATAAACATTGTTTATGTTTATAACTGTACATCATCACTGGAGCCAAATGTTTGACGACCTCTGTTAAATAATATATCTGTATCCTGAGAATGAACCTAAATATATTTATTGATGCATCTACAAAAACGTTTGCATAGAAAAACACAAAACCTGTATCCAATGCATTCAACTTTACTTACAAAATATAAATTTTGCAAGAATATACACGTTTAGCTACAGACTTCAGAATAAATTAAAACTAAGCTACATATCCGTGAAATTTCGTGTAAACATATTAACACATTCCCGATGAGAAATGTTTATGAAATTTCAATTTTAAAAGTGTAGAATCTCATCCCTGTTTGAAAGTATTTCTTAAATTGGTGTTCTAGACAGGGTTACCAAGTTTATGCTTCGGTAAATATCTTTCAATGTACGAATTGAATATAAAATGTTTTACAATCTAAAAACAATATATGGACAAAATGATATAAATGCGTTTTGTGTCAGGTAGAAGCCACGCCCTTAGTCAATGATGTGTTTTGAATGAAAACGAGAATTCTCGTTTTCCTTCGTGAATGTGTTAAGAGGGCCAGTTTTAAAAATGCACATTTGCAATATTTAGGTTAAAGGACAGTGAAATATTCCTATAAGCATTGCTAACAAAGGGAGTGTATATTTCTAGTCATAAACATAACTAGAGTAATTACAGGAATTTCCTTTTATGCAATTTGTATTTAACTCCTCTGAAAAATTTTGCTCTTTTAGAGATATGATGTTCGAAAAAACAAATATTTTCAAGATTTCATGGTAGTATGACCCCTTAATTAATTCGTTTCTCTAAAACTAACAAAAATTGTGAATGTTAATATGGCATTACAGAAGATATGTTGAAATATTTATTCTATAACTTTCTGAATGATTCAGTAAATATATTTTTAAATCATTTCTTCTAAGAAAAACGTTTCTTTTTCTCATTAAATATCACATATTAAAATATTGAGGCATGGTTGGAAGAAGTTATCTGGATTTTATTTATTTATTTATTATTATTTTTTTTTTACAAAACGCGTACATAATTGATCTGTAGCCATAGAATACACAGAAATAATTAAAAATAAAACTATTCCACTGAATAAAATTATGTATACATAAGATTTTTTAAAAAAATACAAACTACATCTATTTGAGGCGCGAAAAAATTTTCTTTATAAACAAAGTGTTTGTTTTTAATATAAACTAAAAATTAAACCTGTGCCTTTACGATTCAAGAAAGATCTTGCCTTTCTACTTGACTCTAGGCCCTGAGGTGTTATACAACGCATGTCTTACTCAGGTGATCAACCAAACTCGAGACCCATAGTGTTTAATTCCCATGAAAGCTTGGTAATCATTTTATCGACCCTGAAATGAGGAATGGTTGAATGAATGTTGCCCAGCCGGGAGTGGAACTAGCAGTCTGTAGCGCAGAAGACTCGCGTGCAGATCACTACACTACCGGGGTTCGCTTGATTTTAACCCTTTGGAATCCGACGTCTCTTACACAAATTTTATTCTGGCAACATTACTTTTTTAAAAGAAGTTTTCTCAGGACAAAATGCTAGAATTAAGTAAGGCAATTTTTATTTTCATTTATTACTGGTGCCGAAAACAAATTTTGAAAAGAAAGATGATGTCGTCGCAGCGGCGACAACGGAGTGCAAAGGGTTAATCATCATGCTAAATCTGCTGTGATCGTACAGTCAAATTGTCCTTTGTGCTATTAAAAGATTTTTTATGATTTTCTTCTATTTCGATTATGATACTCTGATAAAAATCACTGAGGCAGGATACTAGGCAGAAAATGTCGGATTCAAATTTCGGTTCTCTTGGATATTCTTAATGTTTGCTTCCATAGTAAGGGCTCCCACTTGGTACAGTCGTGGAAAAAAAAAAGTAAACACCCCCAACTAACTCCTCAACAAATTATCGTAGACGAAAGTTACTGGTACCGGACGATTGGAAATAAAGTCTATTTTTAAATGGTGTGTATAAAATTTGCTTAGGGGGCCATATACATATTAAAACGAATCCAAACTACATACTTTTCAATGGCAGTACCCAAATTTAACGAAATATTTCAAATCTTCGGTTCAAAATATGCCTAGAAACCAAATTTCAAGTCATTCGATTGATAAGTTTTTGAATTATAGGCATTCAAAATTTAGTACTTGCAATGTTAAATTACATTTTCATATTTTTATTTATATCGCCTGAAATGATGCTCCTAATGAGCTAATTTTTTGTGTAGCAATAATACTAATATACCCAAACATAAATACGTTGAACTTGCAATTTTTATAATTTTATGATATGAATTATGAAATTAATATTCGAAAAAATTATGAATTGCAACCTACAATTTTTTTTGATGGAATTAGATTTATTAAGTGTTGCTTTATGGAAATCCAAAATTTCACGTTTTTCTTCCAAGTAGTTTTCAAATTATGCTTAAAAAACGGCAAAATGATGGTTTAAGGGGCCGTCTATGATAGAAGTGAGTAAATTTTTGAAATGTATTCTGCTATCCTGTAAACAAACAGGTTTCATTGACGCTTAAAAGTGCCTTGATCAAGAAGGCGGCTCTCTCGGTAAACAATCGAGTTCGGAACTTCAATTTGGATACAGCCCTTAAAATACGCTCGTTTTAAAATAATTAATTTCTCGGAAACTTATGGCACGAATTGCATAAAAATTTGTTTATAGGCTAATTGAAAGGTGTAGAGTTCAGTTATGCTGTCAGAATTGTGTACTTCTATTGAAAAAAACAAAGTTATGGTTCGTTTTAATATGTAGATGGCCCTTAAACAATTTTTATATACATCATTTAAAAGTACACTTTATTTCCAATCGTCCGGTACCAGTAACTTTCTTCTACGATAATTTGTTGAGAAGTTAGTAGGGGTGTTTACTTTTTTTTCCACGACTGTACATTTATTAAATAACACTTACCAAGAACAACACCACCAAAAACCTTTGTTGATTTGTACGGCAAATTTTTGTAGATTTTCCGGAAATTGTGCGAACCCGGAAGGTTATTCTTGTTGCAAATGTTGTAAAAACCTGCGATGAAAATATTTCTTAATAAACATTGTGCTCCTGAAATAGAAATGTGTGATACCTGAATTGAAAACATCCGTCTACTTAGACTTTATGTGAAGTAGATGGGAGTAACGACAATAGAGGCCAAAAAAAAAAAAAAATCTGTCAAAAAATTTATGCTGGTTGTTGAACACATAGTATTTGCTAAAGATTTACTTATGAATATATTAGTCTTTAGCAAATATTGCATTCTGTTTTCAAATCTGCTTTATGAATATTTATCTTAAAATCAGTTTAAAGGAATATTCTATTTATTAGACTTTTCTATTGGACTTTTTTGTTATTTATTTAGTAAAAATGAGCAAATAACATAACTCACACCGAAAAAATTTTGAGACTAATACAGAATGCCATTAAGAAGATCTTTTTATACCCAGCATTAAACAACTTGAGTTCAAGTTCTAGAAATAAGTTTGTCTTAAAAGGACGGCTTCAAGTAATGGTAAAATTGCGTTAAACTCTTTTAGCCCCTTAACGCTCGAATTAAAGTACGGTTTAAAAATTCAAATTTCTTATTGGCACCACTTTTATAAAAAAGAAATATTCACCTTATTTAATGACATGTAAAACGATACTTTAAAATATAGCCAGTTTCACTATTTTATAAAACTAGTGGGAATCAAACAATCTGAGTAAAAGACAGAGCCCGTGAATATGACGCGAGCAAGACTTAAGGGTTAAGATGACCAGCGATGCTAATTGAGGAAAGAAGATTCCCAGTTTGACCCTCCATATTTACTTACAAAATAAGAATTTGTACCAGAAATAAAAAAAAATAGTATGTGTTGCTTTATTTTATGACAGAACGGTTGTAATTACACAAAATAAAGATTATTTTTTAAACCTTTGAGGGGCCATCAATTGCAATTGTGTAATACAGAATTTTCACCTGAAGTTTGTGGCTATGTAAAATAAAGATTCTTCTTTAATGACAGAATTTTTGAGATTTGACATTTTGACTACGGGATAGGACTGGCGACAATTTTTATATCCATTCCTACCACGATTAAGAAAATTAAATTATTTGTGGTAGATTTCTAGTGAAACAATCATAGTATAAATTTATTGTTTCCAAAACTGGTGTGAAACTAATAAAGAAGAAGTTTCTGGGGCGACATATAACCCAGCCCCGTAATCAAATGTTTATTAAGGTGAAAAATACTATTAAAATTTATTGGTGAAAATCAGCCATGCGTAGCGCAGTGCTTTCATTCCTGAAACACGGATCTTAGCCTAGTTAGCAGTGTTGCCATTTTGACCTCCAATTTTAGTTAGAAAATTCGGATTCACACCAGAAAATGTAGAACGTGTTTTCAGATTTATTTAAGGACAGTCTTTTCAGGATTGATTGAAGTATCAATTCTTTTTCAGAAATTTCCGTTGTGAAGTCGCAATTACAGAATAAAAATGGAGGCCAAAATGACAACCCTGCTATTTATCAATTATACAGGGCTACCACAGGCGACTACCACAGGTGGTTAGCACCACTATTTTTCTAATAGAAATTTTGATGTACAGTCGAACCCCGTTAATACGCGAATCAAGGGACCTATCAAAATTCGCGTATTAACCGAAGGTCGCGAATTTTCGTCCAGTGGTCTATCTAATAACAATGTATACGGATAAAACACACCTTTTTGACGATTTTTAGCGTTTTCAGACATAAAATGATATTTCATTTGTTTTAATCATTATGTGCTTATTAAGCAGGAACATTTGAAAGATGGAAATTCAAATAAAGTGTTATTGTTAAAGGTAAAAATCCAATAAGTTTTTGAAATTTAGATTTATTATGTATGACCCATAAAATGGAACAAAACGAACACAAAAATTTCTGCTAACCATGTGTATTCGATAGCTCACTTTTATAGGAATGTGACTGTACTGTGGTCAATGGATAGATAGTCCACGCTTCTAAAACACAACACAACATTTAATTATTTACATAAAATTCAAAGGAGACTGGCAATGGTTGATACATTGCGCTTACGTCGTAACTTACATGGAGAACAACAACAACAAACTGGCGGGGAATCCTCGCCCGCGCCCCTTCCAGTCCAAAGCGCTTGTAGCGCCCTCTCACAAATTATGATATACGGAGGAAACACTCCCCCGGGGATTGAAATGCAAATTTCAATATACATTAACATATAAATTTGCAAAAAAAAAAAAATGTTCACACAAGAAAAATTATAGCATATAACAACTTACATACACAATAATAATACAAGAATAAATTCACTATAACACTAGATTAAATACAGAAATAATATATACATTTCAAAGTTTGCTTAGGGAAAGAAAGGAGATTTGTTACTCAACTGGTAATATACAGACATCTCGGACGTTTCTTTTAAAAATTCGCCCATCTGGTAAGCGTAAATTCACCGTTCGAATTATATTATCCCTTCCCTTAAAAACTTCTACTATTCTACCAACCAACCATTTGGTGGAAGGTAAATTTTCCTGCTTTATTAGTACCAAAGTTCCTTTCTGTACATCATCTTTTTTAAATTTCCATTTCCCCTCTGTTGGAGATTATTCAAATAATCGCGCTTCCAAAGTTTCCAAATTTGTTGGCTAAATTTGGTGATTATCTGCCATTTTGCCAATCTATTTTCATTAATTTCATCTAACTGAGGTTCGGCGATCGAAGTAATTGGCCTACCGATAAGGAAATGTGAGGGTGTCAAAGTTTCGAAATTTTCAAAATCTGGGGATAGTGGGGTAAGGGGGCGAGAGTTCAAAACTCCCTCAATTTCCGCTAATATCGTTAAAAATTCTTCTAAAGTTAATTTTTGATCACCTATTACCCTTTTCAAATGAAACTTGAACGATTTTACTGCTGCTTCCCAGATGCCGCCAAAATTAGGAGATTTGGGGGGAATAAATTCCCATTTGATACCCTCCTGGGTTGAAAAGTTACACAATTCCTCATATGGGACACTAACCAGTTTATGCAATTTTTTCAACTCGATGTCAGCTCCAATGAACGTTTTTGCATTATCAGATAGAATTTTGGCACATTTCCCTCGTCTGCCAAAGAAACGTTTTAAACTAGCTATAAAAGCTTGAGTTGTGAGATCTGAAACAAAGTCCAGGTGTATTGCTTTGGTGCATAGACATATATACACTACTACATAAACTTTATTTAATACACCCTTCCTTTGATTTCTAAATTTAATAGAAAAGGGTCCACAGTAATCCAGGCCTGTCACGGAAAATGCAAAATTTGGGGTCACACGTTCCCTTGGCAGATCGGCCATCAACTGGGAGCTGACAACAGGCTTATTTTTGAAGCATGTCACACATTTGTGAACAATTTTCCGGCAATTATTCCTGCCATTAAGTGGCCAAAATTTCTGTCTAACATGGAAAAGCAAGGCTTGTGGGCCTAAATGAAAATACTTCAAATGGAAATAATTTAAGATAATATTTGTTAACTTATGATTGGCAGGCAACACAATTGGAAATTTAGAGTTAGGCGGCAAATCGGCATGCGATAAACGGCCACCAACTCTAATTAATCCTTCATTTCCCAGGAATACATTTAAGGAAGATAATCTACTATTATGCTTAACAGGCTTACCCTTTTTGAGACATTTTATTTCATCTCGAAACTCACCCTTTTGTGCTGACCGAATTAAAAATAATTCGGCTTGTCTCACTTCATCTAGTGTTAGTGGTCCCCTTGTTTTCTGTGGGTTGCGACAATTCTTGTAAAATCTAAAAATAAAACTAATTATACGTATTAATTTTATAAAATTATTAGTCAATGAAAAAATGTGTTCAATTATAGAATGTTCAGTGGTGATAGATAAGGTGGTAAAGTCATGAATATTGTCCACGGAGTCTCTTTTTAGTTCATTTAAATAGATCTCCTGATCTGGAACTACTAGTGATTGTTCGTTGTTACAAATATCTAACGAGTCCTTGAGAAATTCTGGACCAGTCCACCATTTGTGACTCTGAATAAGATCTTCCGATTTTATACCTCTAGTCAGCAAATCTGCAGGATTCTCAGACCCTGCACAATGAAACCACCTGGATGGGTCTGTCAGTGATTGGATTTCTTTGACCCGGTTAGACACGAATGATTTCCACCTATTTGCAGACCCCTTTATCCAATAAAGGGCAATCTGGGAATCGGTCCATAGAAACATAGAAGACGGTCCCTTGCGATCTAGCACCTTCTTCACCTCACAAGTTAGACGCGCTGCTAGTAATGCACCCAACAGTTCCAGCCGGGGTAATGACACCTTTCTCAGGGGTGCCACTCTGCTTTTCGATGTTAGCAATTTAATGGAAGACTGGGTCTTGGAATATATTTGGAGATATATGACAGCACCGTATGCTTTGGGACTGGCATCGGCAAAGGTGTGCAGTATTACTTTATATTCAGAGTCTTCAGGGAACTGAAACACATTTCGAGGAATATTTAGTTGTACTAATTGAGGTAACTCGGAACACCATTGTTCCCACAGCCTTGAAATATCGGGGGGCAATTCTTCATCCCATGTTAAATTCCTATTCCACAATTCTTGAAACAACAGTTTAATTCGTATTGTAAATGGCGATATGAGACCCAAGGGGTCAAAAATGCTACCTGCTACTTGCAGAACGAACCTCTTCGTATTTTTTGCCTTGCACAAAAATTCTACTAAATTATCAATATCGATCATCAACATGTCCTGTTTAGGTTGCCATAACAGTCCTAATACCTTATGTGGTTTATTTTCCTCAAAGGGCTGAGGTAAAGTACTAAACCCGTTCTTCTCCCACGATTCCATTACTACTTCGTTGTTCGATATCCATTTTCGAAAAGTCATACTAGCTTCCTTCATAATTCTGTGTGATTGTTGTGAAATGTTCAGTGCATCTTGTACCGTGTCGCTACCGGCAATGAGATCATCAACATAAATACAACTATCGAGTATTTCGGTTGTCACCGGATATTCCTTCTTAAATTTACTAAGATGTTGTTTTATAGTGGCTGATAGTAAAAATGGGCTTGAGTTCAAACCAAATGTTAGGCGTAAGAATCTGTACATAATAACTTTAAATTCATCACCGTTGACAGGATTGTCATCTATAAACAAGAATCTTAAAACGTCTCTATCTTTTTCGTTGATAGAAATTTGTAAAAAGGCCTTTTCTATGTCGGCCAAAACAGCAATTTTATTTAATCTAAAAAAAATCAACAAATGGAAAATGTTCGGATTTAGGTTACTGCCTGCATCCAAACAGTCATTCAAGGACAACTCACCTGCTTCATGCGAACTCGCATCAAAAACAATGCGACATTATGTGTATACACTGTCTTGTTTAAATACCGTATGGTGAGGTAAATAAAAAATCGGGTTGTTAGAATTTTCTTCTGACTCAGGAACAATTTCAATAATTTTCATCTCTAAATATTCGTCTAAAATTTTACGATAATTTTCATATAAACTTGTATCACGTTTCATTCTTTTTACGAGAGTAGCGAGCCGTGTTTGGGCTATCTGGTAATTATTGTTTAGTTCTTCCAAATCCCGTTTCCATGGGAGACAGATTTCATATCTGTTATTTATAAACCGCACCTTTTCCCGAAATTTCTCTAAAATATCTTCATTTTTTACATTAACTGGGTCATCCCTAATTCCTATTGTCTCTAAATCCCAGAACACCTTCAAATCTAATTCATCTTGATTTTCTAATAAATAACAATTATATTTAGTTTCGTTATTTTCGTTTTCATCATGTATAACTCCACCTGCAATCCAGCCTAAATAAGAGTTTTGTAAAATTATAGAAGTCTCAGGAATTTTCATTTGACCAGTTAATAACAAATCATAATAAACATCTGCCCCCAATAGCACCTGAATTCGCTGTGGTTCAAAAAACTTTGGGTTAGCATAAACCAAATTACGTGGTAGTTTCAGATTAGAAATATCTACGCCACTCATAGGATTTAAATCAGTTATTTTAGGAACCAAAAACATGTTACAGAATTTTTTAAATGTTCGATCTTTGTTTGAAATTTCGACATGTATTCTGTTTTTAATTTTACAGATTGCATCATTTAATCCGGAAACAACTGACCTTACTTTATATTTATCTAATCCTAATAATTCTGCTGCAGAAAAGGTAATTAAAGATATATTACTAGCTGTATCTAAAATAGCAACAAAAGGAAAAAAAAAATCATTTCTTCCCCTCAAATAAACTGTCGCTGTTGAAATCAACGCATTATAGCTGGCGCCGGACACTGTCTGGTTATAATTATTTTGACAGCTCAAGGTCTTCGCATTTGAAATAATTTCCACAGAATTAGTATTTATTTTTTCTTCATTTTTAATCGGAGATGAATTCATGATATGACTACTTTGTTTATTTTCATAACAAGATTTCGAAAAGTTAGCTCCATGAAGTGTGGTATGGTGATCTGAGTAACAAACCTTGCATTTATTATTTAATTTATTACATCGGTTAAGGGTATGAGGAGATAAGCAATTATAACATAATCGTAATTTTCGTATTTGATTTAATCTTTCCTGAACCGGTGAAGCTAAATACTTTTGACATCGAAAAATCAAATGGGGTTGTTTACAAATTGCGCAATTAAGTTTGTCACCTTGTAAAACGAAAGATTTTTGCTTAGAGGCAATTTCAAACCTAGGTTTCGTAGCGATATTGTTTTTTTGTACATTTTCTAAAGCTTGAGCTCTTTCAAGTAAAAAATCAATAAAATTATTCCACTCAGGTAACTCGTTAGAATCAAGAGACATTTCAAAGGCTTTTCTTGATTCATCATCGATTCTTTGTAAAACAAAATACATTAAAATGGATTCTGATAAAGTGTTTTGTTCAAGTTCTAATTGTTTTAAAGCTCTCAAATGGCTCAATAAATTATCTACCAAATTGCGTATTTCTTTCGCGTTTTCAATTTTTATTTTGTTATTACTCAATAATTCTGAAATATGACTATTTACCAATAATCTTTTGTTTTCAAATCGTTTTTTTAAAGCTTCGAATAAGGAAGTATAAGAATCGTCAATATTTTGTAATTGTTTCACAGGCCCGGTTAAGGATGATTGTAAATAATACAGCTTTTGCGCATCATTTAACTCAACGTTACTATCTATTAAAGTGGTGAATTGTAACTTAAAATTCATCCACTCTGTATATCGCCCCGAAAATTGGGGTAGATTAATTGACGGCAATTTGATTTTTGCCTCATTAGAAATGCCTCTATCATTACTATTATTTTGACTTTCAACACTAGAAATACTAGGTTTTATTAAATCAAGAAGGCTTACTTCGATAGCTTCTAACTGTTCTTCGATTTCAGTCAAGGAATTTTCAAACTCCTCTAAATCCTCGTCGGCTATAATAGAGTATGCTTCGTTTCTTAATTCATCAGTCTTCTTTTTCAACGTTTGAAGAGAATTTAATTTCAAATCCAATTCTTTAGGGCCAAGTTTCGATTTCAATGCATTCGATATTCTGGTTACCTGGCCGCGTATATTTCCTCGTTTCCGATTAAGAACCACAGTTCCTGAAATCGCTGGAGTAGCAACAGACATTATACTCTAAATTCTGTAAATAAATAATCCGAAATATCCAAGGGCTTGATTCTTCACAGTGTTCTAAATGAGCGCTGCGGCTCGTACGACCAAAAAACTTTGTATTCGATAGCTCACTTTTATAGGAATGTGACTGTACTGTGGTCAATGGATAGATAGTCCACGCTTCTAAAACACAACACAACATTTAATTATTTACATAAAATTCAAAGGAGACTGGCAATGGTTGATACATTGCGCTTACGTCGTAACTTACATGGAGAACAACAACAACAAACTGGCGGGGAATCCTCGCCCGCGCCCCTTCCAGTCCAAAGCGCTTGTAGCGCCCTCTCACAAATTATGATATACGGAGGAAACACCATGTTAACTAAAACTAATGTTAACAAAATTAAAATCCTTGTTAGCTGTACAGAACAAATAGGGAACGGTGTTGATAATAATAAAAAATCAATATTTAAAACAAAAATTAAAATTTAATAAAGTCAATAATGACATAAAAATTACATTTTGGCAAAATAGCTACAGGATTTGTCCAGGAAATAACGAGACTGATCCCATAAAATTAGTTTATTGGAAGATAATTTTACAGACACTTAATATTCTTCAAAATAGCCTCCTCCTGCATTAATACACCGTTGCCAATCACTCTGCTACCCATTTATGTCTGCCTGGAAGTCTTCAACTGGAATGCTGTTCAGAAGTTGCGCTACTTTATTTGCAAGTTCTTCAGATTGTGAAAACGACGATATTTTAAGCTGGGTTCTTACCGACGGAATAGAAAAAGCCTGGCGGGGAAAAATTCGGGCTATACGACGATTAGGGCATACGTTGCGACGCTGTGTTTGCCATGAATTAAGTCATTTTGAAGCTTGTACAAATTTTCTGCATTTGAAGTTCTTCCCTGACGATTTGATGCACAATCGATTTTGTAAGTCCCAACATCTCCGCAATCATTCAAACACTCATCCGAGGATCAGAGCCCAAAAGCGCTTTAATTTTATTCACATTGTCTGAAGTTTGAGAACTTGATGGATGCTCAGCGTGCTGTTCTTCATCGACGTCCTCTCTTCCGTCTTCCAAGGACTTGTGCCACCTAAACACTTGGGACTTGGACAAAGAATCCTTCCAGTAGGCTTCTTGTAACATGGCAAGCGTCTCCGTAGCCGATTTGTTTAACTTTACAGAAAATTTTATGGCGTATCGCTACTACACACTCCGCTGAAAATGAAAACCTAACGCCACTTTCAAACACTTGTCTCCGTACACTGCACGAGAACAAGGCTCAAGTCCTCCGTTCTGCTATACTCTGTAGCTTATAGGACGTTCATTAGTTTACCCCCATAACCTGTTTCTCCTTTCATAGCCAGTGTTTTCTTGAGTGTCATTTTGTAAAAAAGTCCAAATTCGTCCATGTTGTAAATATCGCGGCTTGAGTAGTTCTTTACGTAGCGAGCTTTAAATCGATCCATTCATTTGATCCATCCATCCATCCTATTTTTGCAGCGACTTCAGAAGCTTTATCTTGGATTAGAAGGCTGCTTATTGGAATATTCGTAGAGGGGGCCTGACAAACCACTCATGGATCCCTTCTTCACATGTTCTCAAACTTGGTGGTTTTTATTTTCTTGATCTTTGTCCCCTCAACAACAGCTTGTTTAACGAGGGCATCCCTCTTCTTTAACAAAGTTCTTAAAGTTGGCTCCGATAAGCCTCTTTCTTTGGTGAACGTAGACTTATTCGAGACATCCTGGGTATCGTACTGATTTATAATTTGTAACTTCTCTGTGATGGAGAGAGATGTTTTGCTTCTTCCGTCATGGCATAGACTAGATTATAATTTTAAAAGCACATGTGAATACTGTAGGCTAGGTTCTATCGAAAGTGACAAGCGACACTCTTCCTTTGTAAGATATTACAGCACGGACCATCCAGCAAATGGGAAGACACACGTGTTTAATCTGCGATTGCAGCGCTTTCTATCGGTTCGCCACAGCTGTAAGTTAGGAGGTGACGTCACATAGTTTCTAATTCGTGATGGGAAAAATTTCTCTTTTTTCCACTTATCGGAGAAGACCTCTTCAGGCTCTTCTTGGTTAGGGGAAAAACATTATTTTACAGTGCGCTCGTTAGCAGTAAAAATAATTTTCTTTCTTCCTGGCCTGTTTCATTATACGAAGTAATCGAGGCCGGAAAATAATTCTCCTTTTCCCGGGAGAGGTTGAAATTGATATATTTAGTAAAGCGATTCATCCTTGCATTAAATTTTGACATAAAAAAAAGCATTCATAGTTTAAAGAATTGTCGTATAAAATGCTTGGGAAAATATTCCCTCTAAAACATCGTCTGTTTCGAACCAAGTGCATTCGCGTATTAAACGTAGGTTTTTCTTGCTAGGTACTGATAAAATTTCGCGTATTAAACGGGTTCGCGTATTAAACGGGTTCGTGTATTAACCGTTCGCGTATTAAGCGGGGTTTTTTCACATGCATAAGATAGGCGTATTTCAAGGGACCAAAGAATATTCGCATATCAAGCGGTTTCGCGTATTAAGCAGGGCGCGTATTAACGGGGTTCGACTGTATATTTCTCTTGAAAATTTTGTCAAAGTGTATGTTAAGGATTTCTGCTTTGAGAAAGTGCTGCGATTTAGAATTTAAAAATAGTCACCTATGGCAGCCCTCTTATAGGACAAGATAAGAACAATACTTCATAACTTCTAAGCTCACAAACAACTCTTTCAGAAAACTGCTCTCCTTTCATGTAAATATTTATAACATTTCTTATAGTACAGATGCTGAACTCATAAATCTTCCGTGATGCTCATCGAGTTACAGACGAATTCGCTGTCTACAGTTTAATAAAACATTTGTTTCAGACTTATTTAACCCCTTAATTTTCGCTCCCGTGATATTCACGGGCTGTGTATTTTATTCAGAATGTTCGATTCTCACTAGTTTTAAAATAGTGTAATTGGCTTTATTATGGTATCACTTTACCTGTCATTAAACAATGTGAATATTTCGTCTTTAAAAAAATAGTGCCAATAAGCAATTTGAATTTTTAACCGTAATATAATCCGACCGTTAAGGGGTTAAGAATATGTAAGTCTTTAGCAATTATCATACACTATATGGCCAAAGGTGACCAGCCACTTGCGATTGTATACGTTTTGTTAAATAGCTAGAAAAATACACGAGGAATTAAGGAAATCTTTAGCAATTATTATAGTCAGTTTAAAATTTTGCTTTTAGATATTTTAGGAATATTTATCCATTAAAATTAGTTTAGCCGGTTATTGTAAATATTAAAGTTCACTCCTGTGAACTTAAGCAAATAATGAAATTCACACTTGAAAAGTTTTGAGACAAATATTTCGTTTGTTTGAGCTTGCTTAAGGCGATGCGGTGCGTCTTGGTTTGAGATTTGTGAAGTTCAAGAAATAAGGTTGTCTTAACCCTGTCAGAGGCAAGGCATTTCTGCTCCAAAAATGTTCAGATAATTAATTCACACCGTAATTTGCGAACAAAATTATTTGAAAATAATCAAAAGCTTTTCTTCGCGAATATTAATAGATCGAAATTGTAATAAAAAATTACTGGTGCCATTGGGCAGTTTCGGCATTAAAATTAAGCGCTTGCAGGCTGCAAACGGCGCCCCTGAAAGGGTTAACTAAACAGCCCTAAAAATGGCAACGCTACTTGAGAAAAACTTTGTTATCCCTCTGAAGGGTGGCGGTATGTTTATAAAACCGCAATATGGTCCATATGACTATTCGACACTGTACAACAAACACCTTTCATTGTTCGTTATGCTTCCAGTTATTTTCGCAATACCACCATTCGTAGACACCCTAACGCCCCCAACTTTAGGAAAAGGGTTCTTTACCTTTCTATTAAATTTTATTAAATACTAGCTGACCCGCCCGGCATTGCCCGGGGCATGTTATAATAACCTTAAACAGAACTCAAGTTCTCAAGCTTGTATGATTTTTTTTTTCAGATCTTTTAAATGAACCTCGTTTCGGAGGCCCCAGTGCCTTCCGCAGCTTCTAGCGTGTTCCAAACAAACCTCTTTCCGAATGAACTTGGGTCCTCGCCACCTAAGGCATGTACCGGTATTGCTTCGAACGTGCCGGAGATAATCGAAAACTAAGTTGAGCGAGACAAACATCGTATTTACCAAGACCAAGGAACCCGAAAAAAGAATTCGTCATTAATGTTCGGAAATTTCGGTAACTGAAACCTTAGATAAATTTTCATAATACAGAAAGTAGCTGAATTGTAATCTAAGTTGAATATACTAAATACCGTTGAAATTGGGCCCTTAGAACTCGAATAAAGAATGCGTCCTCAAGCAGTGGAAATTGCCCCCCCCTCCTTCTGCAAATTTAATAAATTACTTTTAACATTAACAGGAAATTTAATAAACGGATGAAATCATCTAAAGTTACCTTCATAGTAAAGTGATTTTTTATTTACGGCTTTAGTCACTAAACGTAAGTTATTGCCGAAAATGAGATGAATGTTCGAGCCTGACATGAAAACATTTAAAAGTTCTTAGTTCTTTGCACTTTATATCTTCAATTAGTCAAAATTAAGCATAGGGTATAGATTTATCATTAGGATGAAATTTGAATGAAATGTTCAAAAACTGGGTAGGGGGATAGCTTAAAACAGGACCCTAGGGTCCCAGTAAACATATGAATGGTGTTGGCACGGAGAGAGGAGTCGAAGACTCAACTTTAGAATTTTAATTTGGAACTGAGAATGCGAGAATATTAGGGCGTGAAAAATACATGTTGCACAAAAAGTTCAAGGGGACCCGGATCGTGCCCTACGGAATCCTAGGATTCCCCAAGATTTTAACTGGAATCTAGGAACGGGAGAATATTTAAATCAAAAAAAAGATTCTGAAAATGAAGATCGAATTAAGAAGGGGCAATTTTTTAACAATTTATGGTGCAAAAACGTCAAGAGGTCTAAAGGGGCCAGGGCCTTAGATGGTATGTAGTTGGGTATGAAGATACTGTTCAGTGATTTTTAAAGTAATCAGAGGACGCTAAAACTATGTTCAAGAAAATTGCAAGCAATTCGGATCATTTTTGAAGACGCTGAAACAGGGGCACCAAGAAGAAGATTAATATTCATAATTGATGGTATCTGAAGTCTGAGAAATTTTTTCTGTCATTCATGTAGTTACTGGAGGACGTAAGAAGTTGTTTGAAGAAAAAGCTAGTGAATCGGACCACTTTTAAATTATAGTACTTATCGTTTTAGATATTTAAAATTAAGCATAGGGATAGATAATATTAATCATTAGAATAAAATTTTAAGGAAATGCACAAAACATGGGGGAGAATGCTTAAAACAGGACTCTAGGGTCCCATTAAAAATTATGATGCTGTTGGTCCGGGGACAGGAGTCCGAGACTCAACTTTAAAATTGTGCACTGAGAAGGCGAGAATATTAGAAGGTGAAAAATGCATGCCCAACAAAAAGTTGAAGGGGTCTCAGATCGAGCCATACGGGATCCTGGGGGAGAGCAGGATTTTAACTAGAATCTAGAAACGGGAGAATAACTAAATGGGAAAAGGTTTTCAAAATGAATATCAGTGTGTGAGGGGGAAATTTTTGGTGCAAAAAATTAAAAAGCCCGTGTACCGGACACTAAAAGGCCAGGGAACTAAGTAAAATGTACTTGGATATAAAGGTATGTTTTAGAAGTTTAAAATAATCGGAGGACGCAAGAACTATGTTAAAAAAAACTTGCAAGCAATTCGGATTATTTGTAAAGAAATTGCATGCCCCCCCCCCCCCCAAGAGGACGATAAACATTCAGAATTGGTGGTAGAAGAAATCTCAGAATTTTTTTTTGACGTTCATGTAGTAGCTGGAGGACCTGAGAAGTTCTTAAAAAAACTTGTGAATTAGACCATTGTTAAGGGAACTATAATATGGGGTACAAAAAGGACAACTTATAGTTAACAGCAGCGTCCTAACATGAAAACATGTTCAAATGTCTTAGGAGTTAGCGCTTTAGATCTTCAATTAGTCGAAATTAAAAAAAAACAGGATATGAATTATTCGTTAGAATTATATTTTAGACAAATGCGCCAAAAAATGGGAAAATGCTTTAAAAAACACCCTGGGGCACCGATAAAAATATGAGGGCATTGGTCCGAGAAGAAGAGTCCAAAACTCAACTTTAAAATTATGAAAGTGAGAAAATTAGGGGATGAAAAATGCATGGCAAGCAGAAAGTTCAATTGGCTCTGGATCGGGCCCAACAGGACCCCATGGGTCCTCAGAGTCTTAACTGGAAATTAGAAAAGCGAGAATAGCTAAATGAAAAAGGATCCCAAAAGTGAAGTTTGGATTAAAAAAAAGTTTATTATCAAGTTAGAACGCAAAATCTTCAAGAGGCCCTATACAGGGTCTAAGATGTCGAGGGTCTATACTGAAATGTATAAATGGGGGTTAACTAAATGGAGGTATGATCCCCAAAACGAAGGACATCGGATAAAATAGGGGCAAGTTATTAACAATTTAGGGCACACATAGTTAAAGTGGTCCAGAGGCGCCGGCCCTTAAAAAATTGAAATTATGAGCCCCACTTTCATCAGGTCCTTTTTTGGATCTAAATTCTCACCTAAATTTTCAGACTTCTAGGTGCGGTAGATTTTGCTAGTCATAGCGAACAGACAGACGCATACACACGCACACAGAATGAAACTTTCTTTTGTTTGCATACAGGGTGGTCATCAAAAAAACTTCCCCTATATATGAACCCGTAGCGGCCAAACCGCTCAACCAATTCAAAAGAAATTGTAGATATACCTATTTGAAGGTATGTGCTCCAGATCGTGATGATTTACAATAATACAGCTCTCACGGTTACGGTTACAGTGAAAAAATTTCGAAATTTTCGAATAGCAACACTCATTTTTTTTTCATGCGCAAATTCATCAGCGCATTGAAAAAACATAAATGGCATTGGAATGATACATGTACGATGAAAATCGCCGGCGGAAAACACTTGCAAAAAAGACCATTGCGAGGAACGAAGAAGTGGCTACAAGCCATGCTTTTCAGTACCCAGTTTTTTTTTCACTTGTGAACTGAGTAATGTTATAAGATTTGTTTTTTAAAATGTGTTTATGAGTTGTGCTTGTGTACACATAGTGAAAATAAAAATGTAATCATTTGTTTTAGAATACTGAATACGTATTACGTTACATAGGAACTGATTAGGATTGAGTGCCACGATAGTACACCGGCAATTTTAGTCATGCGTGTTTGGTTCCAACACCATTTATGGTTTTTCAATGCGCTGATGAATTTGCGCAGGAAAAAAAAAAGAGTTTTGCCATTCGAAAATTTCGAATTTTTTTCATTTGAATCGTAACCGTGAGAGATCTATTGTTTAAAATCATCACGTTCTCGAGCGCATACCTTCAAAATCTAAATCTGAAATTTCCTTTCGATTGGTTGAGCGGTTAGGTATCTAGGGTACAGATATCGGAGAAGTTTTTTATGACCGCCCTGTAGATTACTGATCCTCCTAAACGAAATAATCACAGAACAGTCTAACGCCTTTGATACCCACCATAGAAAGGTCCGAAATATTCAGTGCTTATGCATGTTGAGGGATATATATTTCCTCACACCTGTAAAAATTTATTCTTTTTTTTTTCAATTCATTTATTTTCTTTTACTGTTAAATTAAAATACTGTTACCTTGAAACAAAATAATATAAACTTAACATAATTAAAAATACTGTTACTCTGTAACAGCAACAACAGAAATTGCTCTGAGAAGTGCTATGTTTTTGGACCTGAGACTTGTATCCCTTTCCTGCACTTACTCTGATAGAACTCTACTTTACATATTTTTTAAAGTAAGTTTTTCACTTAATCAGCCTTTTATTCATTTTGTATTCTTAATCAAATTTAAAGCCTTATAATTTTTATCATTCTCTAAATTTTTTAATTCTACCATATTTTTATAGTAAATAATCCTTAATTTGTTATTTTATAAATTACAGTTAGTTTGACTATTATTTTTCCTAATGACTCGCGAATAATAATATATTCACCTGTAGACTGGAAGTAAAGTTGATGTCAATTCGGAAGTCCCTCATAAACGATTCACTACTTAGCACTGTTTCAGTGATTGAATAACGAAAAGGTTTTCATAAAATTGTAAAGATAAGACTAAAAGTTGGCAGTTATGGCAATATAAATACATGAAATACACATTTTTTTTTATCCAGTTATACTAAACAGCAAAAATACAAATTATTACTTTTATTAACATTTACACTTCATGTGTAATAGATATGTTTTAAATACTCATAATGCTGTTTAACTTGAGTAATCTACACCGTGTAATTTTTTTATGTTTTTCACAGAATAGATTTTTCATAAATTTACGCACCTTTTTTTATATAAAATATCTTACAATAGACGTACCCTCGTATGCAATGCACGTATTATTTGGTAAATACATTTTGGATTTACCGAAATGTATGCAAGAAGTATTTAACCCTTTCAAGGGCGGTGGTCATATGGCGTGACCACCTAATTCTAAACTGACAAATTGCACCAGGAATATTTTTATAGAGTAAAGTTTTAAAAAACAAGTTTTTATTCTGTAAGAAAATTCGTTTTTAATTTCTGGTGTCAACCTATCATTTCATCAATTTACGAACATAATTTTTCTGCACGTGAAAGAGTTAATGTAAAAAAAAAAAATTCTTTTTAAAATTTAAATCACACAATGCGCAAGAGCTTGTACTACTTTTCTGCGATTAAATAAGATAAAATGTTTTCTTAAAAAAATCGTATAAAAATTTAAAAAAATTAAAAAACATTTAAAAAAACAAAAAGGTAAAATTGTATATATTAAAATTGTATATATACTGCTAGTAAATGTAGAAAATAAATTTTCCCCTACTTGTTTAAAGTGAAATAAATGTTAAAAATTTCTATTTTTCAAGAAACATGTACATAAATGAGCTACATTTTCAGCGTAATGCGGCATAAAAACTTTCCTACAATTACTTGACTGTAAAAGTATAGGGTATTCTCACTAATCAATGTTTTGAAGTTTATTGCCACGCGTATTTATGGCTTGCATAACGCACATACAAAAAAGTTTTTTTTTTTAGTGTCTTATTCTAAAGCCTATTGTTATACTTCGATATCGAAGAGAGACAATGGTTTCTTCAATAAAAATTCTTTACCCTCTATCTGTTATGACAATTTCGAAATTTAAACTTCATCAACAAAGTCGTGCCTACATTCTTAGTTCCACTTATGTAATTTTTATTGCAGAAAATGTTTTCAAGCTTTTAACATAAAATATATATATATAATATGTTTGACTATATTTTCTTAGACTTGCTAATTTTATAATGATATTATATATTGAGAAAATTTCATTGATGTTTAAATTATATATATATATTATTGATACAGATGTAATTGATTGTAATACAAATATTAGGCACAAAAATGTTTCGAACAGCTCCCCTTCTACAACAGACGAATTCTTCGAGTGTGTTTAATAAAATATTTGGTGAAAACCTATTTAAGAACAAGTAATTCTTTAGCAAATATTATATTCCGTTTCAACTTTTTCTCTAAATCATTTTAAGAATATTTATCCTTTAAACCTCCTGGTTCAAGATTTTAATATTTTCTGAGCATTCTTAGTTGTACATGATTTGAACCAGAAATTGAATTTTATTATAATTTCTTCCTAGGAGGTGTCTATTTCATTCCATGTATTAAGAATAAATTATCCATTATTTTTTTTCTGATTTGAAACATTGAAAATTTCAAAATAGAAAATAACTGGGGTCAAATAAGACTCCAATTGTACTAGGAGGATTTAAATCAATTTAACCCATTATTCTAAATATTTATGTGATTTCAATTTACATGAGCAAATAATAACCATTACACCAGAAAAAGTTTGAGACAAAGAATTTATGTAGTTTAGAATGCAATTAGGCACCTGCAAATATAAATTTTCAAACCAAAAGTTGTTGAAGGAAGCTGTTATAAACGGACAGCTGTAAAAAATGGTCATACAGTACGCGACATAGACCGGCGTATATCCCGCTGCAGCTGAACATATGCAGCGGAGCCCTTTATGACCAACTTCGTAGTTGCCAACCTCCCGATTTTTTTAATTACCAGTAAAACCTTACAAAAATGTTTGCTTTATTTAATTTCGTAAATTGTACGAATGTATAAAACAAATATTTCTGAATAAAAATATTGGTATAAAAAATAATTCAACAGTAATATGCATGAGGTACTGTCGTGGAAAAAATTAAACAGCCACTACTAACCAAGGGCGGATCTGGAGAGTCCTCAAGTGGGGGGGGGGCGATTTTAGAAATTTGGAGACTCCAATCTGATGCGCGGGTCGAGGCTAATTTTTTTCACTGCGGGTCGTGTTACTTCTATTTTTTGCTGCGGGTCGGTTTTTGGTCCGGTTGACTATACTTTTTTGCTGTGGGTCGCGTTTGGGTCCGGTTGACTTCTACTTTTTGCTGCAGGTAGGGTTTGGGTCTGGTTGACTTCTACATTTCTGCTGCGGGTCGGGTTGACTTCTAATTTTTAGCTGCGCTCTAGCCCATTGGGTTTGGGGCAGATTAGTATACATTATTTCAGATTTTGGTCAGTTTCGGATTGGGTTTTCACTCTTGCGAGAAGGGTTCAGGCCGACCCGAATTTTGAAAAAAAAGTCTAAATATTTTTTTAAGATAAAAGCTAAAGTAAAAGAGCAATAACTGACACGCCCAAACAATTATTTAATAATACTTTTTAATCTTCCGGATTATGTAAAAAATACTAATTTGTTACAAGGCCGCTTGTCTCTTTATATCTAAGATGAGTTGTAATTCAATAAAGAATCCTTTGAAACTTATTAGAAAACATACCGGGTGTCCAAAAATGGACTGACTGCTTTTAAAATTCAGTAACTTGCAAATAGTGACAGCAATTTAAAAAACATCTTACAGGAGGGTTATGTAAAATGACATGAGATTTTTTACTGCGATTCTTGATTTTGCTTTGCAGTAGCAACGATAGATGGCTCTGCAATCAGTCGTTACATCGGGCACTTATTTAGCGCCTATTGCTTGCAGCGCCATCTGGTTTCTATTTTATACTAAAATTAAAAATCGCAGTAAAAAACTCCTGATCAGGGGTAATTCTCAGTTTTAAAAAAATTTTGACAGCAGAGGGGGGGGGGGGTGTTCTTCTGGCACTAATTATTCATGTTGCATTTCGAGTTAGCTCTGTTCGATCCAGGTCAATTTCAGGCTGAGTGTAGATTCATGCAAGCTCGGTTTGGGTTAATCCGTTTTGTTCAAAAGTTAGTTCAGTATATTATTTCAGATTCAAAATTATACGTATAATAATAAACATAGGTGTATGTATGTGTGCTGTTTCCTAAAGAGACCACTGTATTTTTTCCACGACTCTTTGATAAAATTCGCATTTCTTCCACGACCCTTCCTCGCGTTTTTTCCTTACCTTTTTGACGAAATTCGTATGTTTTCCCAGCCCTTTGATAAAATTCGCATTTTCCGTGGCCGTTTGATGAAATTCACATTTCTTCCATTATTCGTTGCGAAAATTTTCGTTTCTTCCGCAACCCTTTGACGAAATTAGTGTAATTTTGCAGCCCTTTGACAAAATTCGCGTTCTTTCCCGTCGACGCTTTTTAAGCGATTCTTTGACGAAATTCGCTTTTCTCCGCGATCCTTTCACGAAATTTGAGTTTTTTCGCGACCCTTTGAGGAAATTCGTGTTTCGTTCGTGATTCTTTGATAAAACTACCATTTTCTTGCGACCCTTTGACGGAATTCAAGTTCTTTCGAGGTTATTTGACAAAATTCGCATTTTCTGCGCGATCCTTTGACGAAATTTGAGTTTCGTGATCATTTGATGTATTTCGCGTTTTTCCATAGCCCTTTGACCAAATCGCGCTTTTTTCCGCGGCTCTTTGACCAAATTCCCGTTTTTTTCCGCCATTCTTTTGCGAAATTGAAGCTATTGTTTGAGAACGATTGGCGAAATAGATTTTTTGCGGCGACCATTTGTCAAAATTCGCAATTATTTTTATGTCCGAATTTTCGGATTCATGGTTTTTTTTTTTAATTTTTGGAACCGAATGCATTAAATCTCTCGCTGCGAAGATATATATATTATGAAAATAGGTTAAAAATTGCGCCTTTATTTTATTACATATTTCAAATTTGCATATATTTTAGAGTTCAAATATGTCCAAAATCTTTTTGAAAGAGTATCTTTTTAAAATAGAATTAGGTCATAAAAAAAATGATTTGCTGCGGAAATTGCGGGTTGCGCAAATTTTGCCACTTTTACGTAGGCCGTGGAAACCGCGAGATGCGCAGCGAGAGGATTAAATTTTCGGAAAATTTGAAATAGAATCACCCCTGCTCTTCAGATCTTACATATCCCTCCTTCAAGTATTTTTTTAATAGCTGTCGCCATTTGAAAGTTATTGAATTGTATTTAAAATCAGTCAGTCCATTTTAGGGCACCAGATATATTCAGTAGCTATGAGATGATGGCTGAATAAAGCATATTTAAAAAAATTAAAGCTGGCTTCAATATGTCAGTTAGAGGTTTACCAGGGCTGAAATTTCCAGGTCCAGCCCACAATGTATATATATATATATATATATATATATATTGGCCCGCTATAAAAGCTAAAAAAATCAACTCCAGCCCAGCCTGCATTTTGCAATTAAAATTATTCATTAAAGCACACTTACTTATGCTCATATTTTATTTTACATTATGTTCGAAAATAATGAATAGAGAAAAACAATAATATTAATGAATATTTAAGCAATTACGTACGTAAACACTACGTAAAAATCATTACTTAAACAAATACATTCAAATGGAAATTGAGTAAGAAAATCAGTTTAGAATGAAAGAAACGGATGATAAAAGAAAATCACAATTTTAAAGCTCTACACAAAGAAATAAAAAAGTAGATTTTTAAATATGCATCTCTGTAATTTATCAAATCAAATTAAATTTTTAAGATTTCGCTAAACATGAGTACAACATAAATAAAAATATTACAGACAGCAAATAGGTAAGATGCCAGACCAACTTGGGCTCGGGAGAAAAATTTACAGAAGTACACTGGTCGCGGTCGGGCCAATACTTTTTATCATACGGTCTGACACGGACCGAACGTTTAGCTTTTATTCCGGGACTAGCCCCGAGCTGGAAATTTTGGCCTGTGCCAGTGGCGTAGCTACATATTCAGCGCCCTGGAGCAAGCAAAGTTTGTGCGCCCTCTTGTCTCTCAAAAAAGTTCTGTGTAATTTTGTTTGGAAGTTACATATGTATATATATATATATATATATATATATATATATATATGTATGTAACTAGCTGACCCGCTCGGCGTTGCCCGGGCCCGTTATAATAACGTAAACAAAAATCAAGTTTGTATGATTATATATATTTATAAGTAATTCAAATAAACATGGTTTTAGGGGTGGCCCACTGCCTTCGGCAGCGTCTAGTGTGTTCCCGACAAACCTCTTTCAGAACGAAACAGTGGCCTGGGTCCCCGCTACTAAAGGCAGTGTATGCCAGGAGTATTCCGTACGCGACGGAAACAATCGAAAATTGAATGAATAAACTCCGTAGTAATCGAGCCCATAGAACCCGAGATAAGAATGCGAATCCTGGCGGTGGAACTATAACCTTTAAAACAATAGTAAGCTAAGTTGAATGGGCCAATTTCCGTTGAAATAGAGCCTATAACAGCGGAGAAAATAATGCTCCATTAATGTTCGAAAATGGTGGTAACAGAAGTCTAAGATAAACTTTCACAATGCAGAAAGTAGCTGAATAGTAAGCTAATCTTAATTATCCATATTGAAATCGGACATATTGACCCGAGAAAAGAATGCACCATTAATGTTCGAAAATGTTAGTAAATGAAGTCTAAGACAAATTTGCATAATACAGAGCTGAATCGTAAAATAGTTGAATCGTAATCTAGGTTGAATTAATCAATTCCCGTTGAAATCGGCCCCCTGGAATTCGAGGAAAGAATGCACCCCGAAGCAGTGGAAGGTGCTTGTTGACGAATTTAACGAATTACCTTTAACATTAACGTGATATTTAATTTACGGAGGAAATCCCATCCCTCTACAGTTAACCACTTACCTTTAACAGTAGCGCGAATTTTAATTCACGGCTGTAGTGAGTAAACGTAAGTTGATGCCGTAAAAGAAGATTAATATTCGAAAAAGGTGGTAGCTGGAGTAAAAGAAATTTTTTAGTGGTTTCTGAAGTAGAAAGAGGACCATAGAACTATGCTAAAGAAAATTGCAAGACTATCGGATAATTTTTAATGAAACTGCACCAAGGACCCTAAGAAGGCGATTAATATTCAAAATTGGTGGTAGCTGAAGTGTGAGTAATTTTTTTGTTATTCATGTAATAGCTGGAGGTCCTAAGAAATAGTTAGGGAAAAATCCTAGTGAATCGGACCATTTTTATAGGGGACCAAAAGGAGCTTATTGATAATTAAGAGCAAGGCCTAAGATGAAAACACGATAAAAGGCCCTAGTACTTAGCGCTTTAGATTTTCAATTAGTCGAAATTAAGTATAGGGTATAAGTATTAATCATTGGAAAAAAATTTCAAAGAAATGCTTTAAAAAAAGAGCTCTAGAATCCCAATAAAAATATGAAGGTGTTGGCTCGGGGAGAGAAGCACAAGACTCAATTTTGAAGTTATGCAATGAGAAAGTAACAGAATTAGTGGGTGAAAAATGCATGGCGCACAAAAAGTTACCCTAGGGGGCCGGTATCTGAATTGAAATGTAGAAATAAAAAAAAAAGCCAAATGGAAAAAGAGCCCCAAAAACGAAGGACGGATTAAAAGGGGCGATTTATTAACAATTTAGGGCACAAAAACTTCAAGTGGCCTTATACCAAGCCCCAGCGGTCCAGGATTTCAACTGGAATGTAGCTGGGTAAGGGCCCCAAGAAGGCGATTAATTTTCAAATTTGGTGGTAGCTGAAGTCTAAAAAATTTTTATGCTGTTCGTGTAGTAGCTGGATTTCCTATCATGTTGTTGCAAAAAAAGTTCTGGCATGTGTTGCTATTCAGAAACTTTGTAATCGAAAGATGTTTTCCGGATTTTTTGTAAACACAATAGATCTTACTGGAAACATTGTCAAAGATGGCATTTTCAACGGAATTTCCCGACGAAAGCAGAAAAAAACAGTCAACGAAGGGAAAAAAGGAGTCTTGTCATATATCCTAAACACGATTTTGTCTGAAATACGAGCTCGATAACTGTGTGAAAAATCAGTTTAAAAAATTAAAAACAGTCCTGTTCTAACGTATATACAAAATAGCTGACCGTCATTCTGATTATCACATTTATAGACAATATTGAAACAGTCCCGTTTTCATATTAAAATGTGATTTTTAACAAAAAAGAATGTTTGAATTACATTTTCTTCGCCGAAAGTATTCTTTAAATACTTTTGCACATCAAGCGCAAAAATCAATATAATACACATATATATAGGGGAAATTACAATCACAGCATTGTACGAATACACGAAGCCTACACATTTCAAACAAATACTTCATAAATGATTTTACAAAATACTAAATAAAATAAAATACGTATGTATATGTATATTTAAAGAGAGGCCGCGCTGTTTGGTACCAGACAGGCTGAGAATTCTTGGGGCAGACGATGTCGCTATAGGTCACAAAAAAATTACAGAATATACACATTAGGTTTTAAAAGATTTAAATGGTCCTCTGAAGCAAAGAAACTTTCAAGAAAAAAAAAATCAATTCTTCTGCCTTGCAAAGAGAAATAAAAATCATTAATAAAAAATGATTCAAAAAAGTTATTTTTTTTTAAATTATTAAATGATTTAAGACTTTTCATATGTAATGCGTATAGCAAATTTTAAAACTATTAGCTTCACGTAAGGGAGGGAGCAGCTTTACCTGGTTTAGGGCGCACAGACTGCAGGTCGGTTGCCCGGCGGGCCAGTCTGCCTTATTTAATCCTAAAATTATGCGATTAGATAAGGTTTAATGCGGAAAAATACTGTTACCAAAAAGTGGTGTAATTTTGCATAGGCTATAATCAGGCCCTAAGGAACACTGAATTGGGTACTTAAGTTTTTTCTCTCTTTTTGAAGCTTATCGATTCTGCATTTGGCATTTGCAATATTTTCAAAATCTCAAAAACAATACTCACAAAATTCAAGTTGCTGCTTACCCTTAACCCCTCCCCCGCCCCGTCTAAATTTTGTCGCCGCGAGCTGATGTATGGAATATGTTTAAATCCAGCTCTGATTATTATTTTGTAATCTGTATTAATGCATGTTTAGTTTCCACAAAACAAACAAACAAAAAAAACCTTCAAAATTTTTGTTTTCTTGGATTTCGTCTGTAAAATGGTTAATAATTTTCTTCAACTTGTCAGGCTATTTTTTTTTTCAAATCGTAAAATAATTATCGTAAATTACTACTGTTACATCGTACATATGGGTTTCTCAGCGGTGAATTCTTAGGCTACCATTATTTACGCACTGTAATCATCATGATAAATTTCTAAAACATTTTTAATAGAAATGTACCAGAAAGATTATTTTTTGGAAATAGCGGTAGCCAGTAAAGTGACCGATGAGAGCCCTGTTAAATAAGTTTTGATTACTTTAAAATCTGAAGATCTTCAACGGTCGTCTGCAGAAAAGTTACAGAAAATAATCAGGCATGCTGAAACGCTGTTGGAGAAGTTACTTGAGGCTGCAATATGGTATGAATTAAAATTAAAACTTCCTAAATAGAAGTCATTTCTTTCAACTGTGTATGAAAACATATTTTAAATCAAAATAGTTGAAGTTAAACACAAGGTAAAATATCATAGGAAAACGCTGATTGTAACAAGATTCATCTATAATGTCTGATTAATAATGAAAAAAGTACAAATATTTTAAGAAATCTTTAATTCGCTTTTTCTAATTTTGCGCCCTTAGGATTCGTGCGCCTGGAGCAGTCTGCTCCAACTGCTCCACGGTAGCTACGCCCCTGGCCTGTGCTGACCTCTAGGAAGAATAAAGTCCAGGCAACGCTCGACCTGGAAGAAAGAGAAGTCTGTCCCGATCCGAATTTGCAGAAAAATTTAAGATGAGGGCACGACTCGTCTCTAAATGAGAGGAGACCTGGCCCAGATCGAGTCTCGTGGATATAAACTGGCGTGACCCGGGACGGGTCGCGCCGGGCTCGAGCTTCACCCCAAGTCATTTCCAGTGAGGATGCATAATACCGTTTTGAAAACCCTTTTTTGCCCAAGGGGGGGGCGATCTCCCCTCGCCCCCCCTCTTAGATCCGCCATTGTTACTAACTCTGCAACAAACTGTTGTAGAAGAAAATAACTGGTACCAAACGATTGGAAATAAAGTCTACTTTTAAATGGTGTATCAGGGTTGGCAGTTTGGACTCCAATTTGGACACAAATTTTCAAATTCATACCGGAAAGAAATAATAAAAAAGAATTTTTACATCATGTGATCGCTAAATGTCTCTCATTAAATAAAGCAAAAAATACTAGTATTCATTATTTATGGAATGAACTAAATTTTTGAAAAAAAAAATGGAGACCAAATTGGCAATCCTGTGTATATAAAAAAGGACTCAAACTTTGTTTTTGTCAACAGCAATACCCAAATTTGACGCCATAAATAGAATCTATACTCTTCACAATCAGCCTAAATCTAAATTTTCATGAAATTCGTACGATTAGTTTCCGAGAAATTACTTATTTTATATAAGACTATTTTAGGAGTTGTTTCCAAATTAAAGTTCGGTATTCGAATATTAAAATGCTACAGAATGACAATATCGCTTCTGTTAATGTAGTATTTTTTTCCAATATGACCATTTCCTCGTTTAATATGTTTTGACCATTGCCAGCACAAAAGTTTAATAAAACGTGTTAAATACATTTTTTTTCTCAAATTATGCTTTTTTAAAACATCATAGACAGACCCTTAACCGTTTCCGACGCGAAGTAGGGGAGAGTGGAGATGAAAGGGACATTTTGTCTTTATAAGCTTATAAAATAATGACATTAAAAGATATCATTATAATGATTGCGCCTAATTCTCATCTAAAACCTTTGCTTTAATACTAGTAAAACCTCTTATACTCAAATACACTAATCTAATATTTGTACGCATTTTTATAAATTGGGAGAAATGTCCCTTTTAACACCATTGTGGGGGATGAAAGGGACACTGTGCGAGGTTGAAAGAGACACACATAAATAAAACAATTTTATGAAATTCTTTTTCTTTTTATTTGCGATTACATTATTCAAAAATAAAAGATAATAATACACACATAAAAATAAAATATATTGCAATATATGATAAAACAAAAACAAGAAAAATAACTTGTTTAGGTCTACTTGACAAAAAACAACTTTAAATCAAAGTTTTAAGAAAGATTTAGCTCTGTCTGTCTCACCACCAGTTCAATGTTGCCAGATGGGCTACTTTATTTTAATTCAGATTCTTGATTGGCACCATTTTTTTGAAATTGTAAAATGCGCATTATTTAATGACATATTAATTAAGGCGAAAGAGGGAATTTTACCGTTTCAAATAAGTGGTGGCAAGAAATCTGAATTTAAAAAGAGTAGCCCACTGGCAACATTGCACCATTCACGGATTTAGGTAACTTCATCACAATATCATTGATATTTGCGTCATTCATGTCAATATTATCAGTAAATACAAAGTGGTTTTAATCCTTTTTTTCCTGAAAAAATGTACTTCGAATTACTTGCAAGTGCTTTTTAGAAGTTTGTGGATAAAGTGCGACATGAATGCCACCATAATTATTCCATTACCTTTCGCAAATTTTAGGGCCGTAATATTTATATTGCTTTCATGATTATCAAATAACAGAAGAGTGGGATCAGATTTGGAACAACTTGAATATTAAGCTAATGCGCAATTACTTTTAAAAAAATCTGCGGTCATCCACCAACTTTGATGAGCATGTCCAAGCCTTTTGAAGCTCCGAGCATGAACTCTTTGTAATTCTTCCTTGGGAAAACGAATACTGTTGAACAAAGTTACCTGATGCAGAAACAAAAGTGTGACAAGTTTACCACGTTCAGGTGATGTTACGTCAGAAAATAGCTTTCACCACGTTTTGCTACTATATTTGGTGGCTTGTGCTCTGTCATTAAACCTGTTTCATCACAGTTATATATTATATTCCGTGTGAATTTTTAGCGATTCATAACTGACTAAAGGTGTTTAAAAATATCAACATTAGCTTTGTTGAAACTTGTGTTTCTTGTTAAACTAAAGACTATAGGTTTTCGTAAGATAAAGTAACGAATTTTGTTGATTTAAATCTTGGAACCAATCATTTCCAGTTTGCTTGTTTGTTTTTCAAGACAGGGACACATTTCGAGAATTCAAAGAAATTGAATACGCATATGCACAATTGTTAAGCCATAGTTCATATTAGATGCTTAGAGCAAATTTGAAGCTAACTCTTTTTATTGACCTTCACTAAAAACTTTTTTATTACCAAATGGGTGTATTGAAATTCATCTGCTTGTGCATTCTAAATTTTAGAACAAATCTTTCTAAACAGGACTTTTCAATGCCGTAGGCTTTAGTTGCTCATCTAACAGACACTGCTTTGTCCTCTTCTTCAGATACAGCACACATAATTTCTTCTTCAGTAATTCGATTTTTCTAAAATTTCCTACTGTTTTTTCGAAGTACTATATTGGCTTTTTGGTGACGTTTGGAAAAAGTAAAAAATACCAAAATTTTAGGTATATATTATTGTAATATTTGCATATTTTTGTTTTACATAGTAATGCATTCATTCTTTCTACATAATAAACTAAAACCATAACTTTGATTTTACAAAACATAAATAATATTTTGTTTAAATAATAATAAAACACAAGGGGTTGAAAGGGACGTGACCCTTTCAACCCCTCAGTTACTGTCCCTTTCAACCCCATACCCACCTAGCTAAATAAACAATTTATTCATGCATGACAGAATTTTAGCTGGTAAAATATACCGGTATTCATATAACATAGTTTATAGTGCTGAATAACATAAATATTACAATGCTAAAAACAATATTAATTTTTTAGAGAAAAAAGAAAAGCAAGATCAAAATCTACATTTTTATATCAAAAACAAGTTTTGCTTTCACCACCTACAACACTACAATTGCTGAGGTCAGTTTTAAGGATTATTAAGACAGTACAAGTATCGCCATTGATTGAGCCAAAGTTGAAAATTTCTGCATTTTATTTTTGTCCTCAAATTTTGAGTGTCATCCCCAGTCTCCCCTAATTCTGTTTGTAAAATTATCAAATGGTAGATTGACACCAGAATTTACAAATAAATTTATTAGGAAATAAAAACTTGCTTATTTTCTTGTACTTTATAAAAGGAAAATTTTACCTATATTTTCTCGCTGCCAGTAAACTTAAAATTAGGTAAATTTTTTAAGGACTCCACCCGCGAAAGTGTTACACTATCGTTTTGACTTTTTTTACTCAACTTTTTTTACTTTTTTTCGAAAACTACTCGGAAGAAAATCTAAATTTAGAATTCGCATCAAGCAGGACATAAGAAACCCAAATCTGTCAAAAAAAGTTGTAGGTTGCAATTCATATTTCTTTTCGAATATTAATTTCATAATTCATATTATAATTCTTTCAAAATTACAAATTCAATACATTTATGATTGGGATTTTTAGTATCATGACCAAACAAATAAATTATCACATAAGATTACAATTTCAGGCTATATTAATAAAAATATGAAAATTTATTTTAACCTAAATTTTGAATGTTTGTAATTCAAAAGGTTATCATCCAAATGACTTGAAATTTCGTTTCTAGGCGTAATTTGAACCGAAGATTTAAAATATACCGTCGAAATGTGACGTTGCCATGAAAAAAAAACAAAGTTTGGTCTGCTTTTGTTTTGTATATGTCTGCCTAAGCAAATTTCATATACACCATTTTAAAGTAAACTTTATTTATTATCGTTTGGTACCAGTAAATGTCTTCTGTTGTAATTAGTTGCAGAGTTAGTAAGGCTGATTACTTTTTCTTCCACGATTGTACATAAATATGAAAAGGTTTGCTATTTAACAACTAGTTTAAATAAAAGACTATCGAACAGATAATATCGTTGAAACAGCTGAGCCCAAAATTGTCCTTTCATCCGATTCTGACTTTCAACAAAAAAATTTAAAGCAAAGTAAATCAACGTTTTCTTAGATTTATTATAATTTACCTTATTTATACATACTGCTCTATGTATCACTAAACACATTGTCAAGTCTTGATACTATATCGCGATTGTTTAGGGCCTGATTGAAAACAATGCGTTTAACACTAGAACCGCCGGAAATGTAACTGAAGTATTATAAATATGTTTTACCGGTATTTTTATTTAAAACTATGTAACTTATTTATTTAACTTATTTCTCCATAGCACGCTTGAAACTTATTTTAGAATAAAATTTCTGGTGATAATCGAAATATTTTTATTTAGTACCGATCAAATTAACCGCTTCGACGGTTCCAGTGTTAACCCTTTCCAACACAGTGTGCCCGGGTCGAGATACCTAATTTTAATTCCAAATTTACAAGAGGCACCAGGAATATTTTAATAGAATTTTGCAGTAATAATGAAAGTATAAAGTAACAAGTTTTTTATTTCTAAAAATGTCGTATGTAAATTCCGGTGTCAGTCTATGATTTCATCATTTTACAACAAAATTTGTCTGTGCCGGAAAGGGTTAAGATCATTCGAGATGCAAAGAACAGACATGTTGTTAATGGGTACACTGCAAAAAATGCACAGAGTTGCCAAGTCTCCGGCTTTTAGGATACCAGTATTTTCTAAGAGAAAATGTTGTTCTTATAAATTGAAAAATGCCCCGATTAAACGAAACAATGCACTAAAATATTAGTTTCTGCACTAAAATACTGGTAGAGACTGTACTGGAAGAGTATAAGCCAGAGACTTGGCCGCTCTGAATAAAGACAATTTTATTCTATTTATGAAAAAGGTTTACGCTAATGCAACACAACATCATAGCCATCAACAAATCCGAATTTTTTTTCTTATTTTAACCCTTTCAGGGGCAAAGCAATTCCGCACAAAAAACCGAAATTTTTTTTAACAAAATTACTGTGCCAATGTGGCATTTGGGAATAAAAATTAAATGGTTTCATAAACATACCACTGACCCTCAAGGGGTTAAAAAGCAACTAGGAAATGATCAATTTAAAACCCCAGAAAACAAAGAGCAACGTTTATGTAAACTTTTCTGAAATACTAAGTTGCCCCAAAATTTTCTTTCGTTTTTTTATGAACCATACGAAATTTCAAAAACGGCGAGGTTTTTTGAAGTATATCAGGGAAAGACGGGGGGCAAAACCGGGTACCATAGCTTTGATGATGTATAATTTCAACATACCACTCAAAATGCAGCAAATACAGCATGGCTGTAACTTAAACATAAAGGCTAATGAAGAAATTTACATATTAGATAAAATTTAATGTTCCCTATTCAAAAAATTGAGGTAAGCATAAAAAACCAAAAGTGTCTCATTTGAGGTAGGGGTGGGTAAAACCGGGCACCTCGAAAAAAAAAAACATAAAACATATCCAAACATCATTTTTTATTTATTATTCTGCCAATTTTCAAACTTTATCTATTCCAGTACATTGTTAAACATTGAAACCCTGTTATTTCGATGATTCCATTTACATGAGGCCCCATCCATTGGCCGAGAGGTTGTGCTTTTGAAGCTCATAGTCGGGAGGTGCTATGTTCGAACCCAATCGCGCCCTTCGGCCTAATTGTTCGGTGTTTTCCATGGTTTTCTTCGAACCTTGGATTTCCTTGCGTAAATACAGATTAGGTTCCCTTAGAAAGACCCCCATGGAGGGTATCCCTCCCTCTCCGGGCCCATTTCCCACGTGTACATAATTGGACGTCATAAAATCAGCCATCGCACCGCATCATTACATGAAACAATGATTTAGAGGGATTAGAGCCACAGAAATCGCAAAAAACCACCATCTTCATTGTTAGGGTTAAATCCGCTACAGGCATCGTAGACAAATGAATTGGAAATTGCGCAAACTGACCTTACATCGCTACCTGTGGTTACAGAAGTGTTTTGCAATGCATACACGAATCACCATAATCCTCATCGTCGTCGGTTTAAGTCACCCAGTCTTCTCTCTCCTCCTTAGAAGACGAGACATCCTTCCTTTTCTTCCCTTGAGACCTTCCTCTCGACTTTCCTTTTCTTTAGATTTTCCTTTCTTCTGACGTGGTTTTACTTCTTAAGGTAGACATGGCAATTTCATTAATGAATTTGCATTTATAGCAGAATGAAGTTAAAATATCTCTAGCACCCCTGAATCGAATGATTTTCTTTTTCTGCTAATCTTTTTCTTTTGGAGGACGCTTGATATATACCGGAGAGAAATGAAAGGACGATCCACTGCTGGTAGGTATGAAAGTGCAAGTTTCAGGATTTCAGGGAGAAAGTTTCAGATGGGTACACGGCTTCGCCCCATAGGAGTGGTCTTACTAGTTGAAAAACAAAAAACTGGACGAGTTCAGAGTGGAAAGACACATTCACCATGCGTTAAAAAAGACTAAAAGTTAAAATCTATTTACTGAAAACATGCATAAAAATTTATTAAATATTCCGTTACAAATGAACTGGTCTTTAAATTTTATAAAGCGGACTAATTGGATGCACACCAATTTCATATACACCCCAAACGAATATTAGACTATATAATAATGACGAATAATAGATCCTTTTTACCAAACTGGTATATATATATAGCAGAGTGAACGGGATATTCCAGTGAAACTATCCCTTGAAAATGTTCAAGTTTACCATCGAAAGATCTCCGGATTCCCGTAACATCTTTTCTGTTTCTTTACATATGATTTTTAATATCAATGGTTTTCAAGTTTTAAAGACCAGTTCTTATGCTATGGAATATTTAACAATTTTTTTTTGCACCTTTTTATTAAATATATATATTTTTTTAATTTTTAGTTAGTCTTACTAGACATGGCCTCAAATGAAACGAGAACAACACACAGATGCCGCAAAAGCGGGAAAACCGAGTAAATTAATATCGTCAAACATTGTATCACTTACCTTGAAAATACAGCAAAGCAGGAAATTTGTACAGGATGTATCCGCGTGGCCATAAAAAACATAAAATGTTTCATTTTTACGAAAAATAATTTTACACTGCTATGCTAGTGTTGCCGCATCTGGCTGATTTTTTATTGGGGGATTCCAAATTCTCACCAGTCAGTTTAAATAGTTATTATCTTTTTATAAAATGATAGATATAACAAACAAAAAAAAAGAAAATTGCTATGCCAAATTTTCCGGTGTGAGTTGCAACACTAGTGAGAAGTCTGTCGATTAATGATGACGTAGTCACAACTCGTGCCATCTGGCTTTGAGTATTACGATGGCAGAGGCTACGCTCACCAATTCCCGTTCAGACAACCCAGATTCAAAAAGCTCGCTAATTTCATCGGCTCTAAAAATATTGCAATATAATTAAAAAACACCAGTGGCGATCTCCCTGTAAGCGGGTTTTCATTCATTTTCTTTTGATTGGAGATATTTAAGGCCAAATCCGTCGGTGCTAAATGATACAATGGCATTTTTTAGACTTTGATTTAAAAAAAAAATTACTTAAAAATTTGAAAACAAGCTAATGTAAAATGAATTGTGTAAACATTCTTTGAATCTCGGTATTTTTTAACAACGCTATAAGAAAATTCTTTTAAATAAGACATTTGAAATGTATCGTTTTAAATCTGACGTAATTTTTACCAATATTTAATTTCTCTTTTTAATATTCACATGCAAATACATTTGTTATTACAAAGTAATTATTATTTGTGCTGTCTCAGAATTCGCGATAATAGTTGAAAAGATTATCTCAAAATATGAAATAAGTATCTCGCATAAATATATCTTTAAATTTAAACTGTTTTACAAACTGTTAAATTATTGGACATTTTAAATATGATTTAATTTCCTCCATTTATGACTTTTAACGCATATTAATGAATTTATTATTGAAAAAATTCTGTCCCTTTTAAAATCCGCGTGTAACTATAGTTTTTATGAGTTAAGTGTCAATATTTTCCTTATTTTTAACACGTAATCACATAATTTGAAAGTTTGATCTGTTTATAATAGCCACATGTACATACATTTTTAATTTGAAGGAAATATTAATCTTTGCGCTGTTTTTAAAATTGGCAATAGTTTAATGTAATACTCTTTTCGAAAATATGTAAAAAATATGTCTCGAGATGTTGAAAATTTGAAATTAAAATGGAAATAATTCATCAAAAAATTAATCAAATTAGACAAATAAATTCAGTCTGCACATCGGGAACTTATAATGTATAAAATTTTTTAAAAACGTTTAAATTCCTATGTATAGATTTTACTCCAATAAAACTTTATTAATGGAACGATTTTGTCCAATTTTAAAATTAAATATCTCTTAAAATAATTATTCGATTTAAAAACTGTCTGCATCAGCCTGTTTATCAAACATTTATATATAACACCACCAATTTTCATATTTTTGAATGTAACAGTTTTCTTAATATTAACGAATTAAGACCCCCCTGTCACAAAGAATATGGATGCCGATCAAGGAGTGTACCGGGAATATCTACGCAGATTTTCATTGGTCCATTTCCAAAAAATCTGGCCCACTTCCAAATCTTTACCTTTTTTATGTATAGAAGGATGTATCCATTATCACTAGAATGACGCGAAATTTAACTCAAATTTTATAAAAATATTTGACACCAGAATTTTTATTTTAATACAAACTTATTTATTTAAATAGTTTTTTTTTCCTGTGTACCTTCTAAACTCTTAATGGGCAAGCAATTACGTTTGTGGAATGCTGAATTCCCACCGAAATCTTTCAAAAATTCTATTTCAAAACAAGTAAAAGCTATTTTAATGCCTTTTTTCCACCAAAGTTAGAAAAGTACAATTTAATAAAATTTTTCCGGTGTAAAACTTCATTAATCGTAGATGGTACACAATATATACCGGTGCCCCTCAAAGGGTTAAATTAGTTTCATAAAAAAATTTCTCGTTCGAATCAAAATATATTCATTAGGTAACGGTCAAAATGACCGCTGGCCGTCTTTCTAGCGTTAAAATCACTTCAACGGGTTATTCTACCGGGTGAGCAAAAAACCCGTATAAACTTTAAAAACTCATAAAAACCGAAAAAATAACCGAAATGAAAAACTGTTTGTAGGATTAGCATCTATAGGTCACGGGAATTTTTTTTTAAAGACAGAAATAAAAAATAACTCAAAAAACAGTCGATAGATTGCGCTGGTTCGTGCGATTTTGGTGGAAATATGCAAATGAAATGGCTATACAACCTTGCGGTCATAATCCAGAACTAGTTCACGTAAAATAACTTCACCAACAAAGCTTTTATCCTTCGTACTCAGCATCCTTATTTATGTACACGGCTCACAACGGTGAACTAGTTCTAGATTAAGAGCACAAGTTCTAATAACCGTTTCATTTGCATATTTCCACCGAAATCGCACGAACCAGCGCCATCTGTCAACTGTTTTTTGAGTTATTTTTTATTTCTGTCTAAAAAAATTCCTGTAACCTACAGATGCTAATCCTGCAAACAGTTTTTCATTTCGTTTTTTTTTTTCGGTTTTTATAAATTTTTAAAGTTTATATGGACTTTTTACTGACCCGAATATAAAATGAAATAAAAATGAGCAAGTAATATAATTTACATCAGAAAAGTTAGAAAAAAATTGTTATTGCTATTAAGCGTGTATTAATAATGATGTTCTCCATACGATGTTCTCCAAAGTTCGAGAAATGAGCTTGTCCTTAATGAGGAGCTCGCTGACCAAAGTTAAGCACGCAGAGGACAATGTCAATTTTCAGGATTCACTCTGGATTGGAGGCGTTGCAATTCGCTTCAGAGCTAAATGCGGTAACCCTGTGCGATTCCGCTACTGACTGAATTTTTATTTGCGGATTCTGAATTCTCACCAGTAAGTTTAAATAGTTATTATCGTTTTATAAGACGATAAATGTTCCACAAATAAATTTTTGTAGAAAGAAATTGTGTAGTATATTTCTCTTGCACATTTATGTCAAAGGGTATGTGACAGATTTTTGTTTTGAGAAAGTGGAGCCAGATGTAATTTAGGTAAACAAAAAAAAAAAAGCCAGTGACCGCCCTGTAACAAATATCTATCAACAGGGTTAAACGAGCGACATAATTAATTAATTACTGACTGTTTGGTAATTACTTACAACACATTTATTGTACTTGTTATACATTAATAATAATAGGTGCGTAGTTGTACAAATTCATACAGGAAAATATAGGAATATTCTAACACGTTTTTAACATAATTTTTCTTATAACTAAAAAAGCGCATCTTCGATTTTATCAAATTTATTTTTGATTAAGATGGTACGATGTTTGGCTATACGAGTATTTTAGAACGGAAAATGTGACTTATTTTATCGAAAATATCTCATTAATTGAATAAGGCGACGCAAACTTTTCGCAAATAACGGTGGCTAATAAGCATAGCTGTTACCAGCTATGTAACTTACACTAAAAAATCCCATGGAACTAGCCAATACATATGTTGGACACATACATGTTTTCAACAGATGCTAAATCAATAACAGACGAATTTTTCGTGACCGGTTCAAGAAATTATTTGCTAAAATCTTATTTAAGTCTAAGTAAGTCCTTAGAAATACAATACTCATTTTCAATTTTCTCTTAGATATTTTATGAATGTTTATCTATAGAAATCAGTTCAATCGATTATTCTTAATATGTATTTTATTTCAGTGAACAAAAACAAATGATAAAATTTTACACCGAAAAAGTTTTGAGGCAAATAATTTTTGTAATTAAGCTTGGATGAGTTCTTGAATTTTCTAGAATATATTTGAAAAATTCAAGAAATGCTGTTCTGTTGAAAGAGCAGCTGTAAGTGTTAAAAATGCGGGAATTTGTCCAAAATAAAGGAACGCATTATTTCTTAGTTCTGTGGTGTTTCTTTTTTAGATTTTTGAATTGTTTTAAATTTGAACTTTTTTATAAATAGGAACTGGCTTATTTAAAGACAGAATTACTACAAAGAATATTACTTTTCAGTCAGAATTAAAATAAGCAGATGCAATTCGATGCACATATGACATAGGCTTAGTGAACGAAACAGATTTAGCATAGCATTTTTTAATTTTTTTACCATGTTTTTCGTTAAACAAGGCAAAAACTGTTACTTAATTCATAATATTTCGTGCAATGAAATGACAGTTATATATCGTGCGTGTCTTACTTGCCAGGAAGTGGTTAGTATTATAAGCATGTTTCCGATTCTAAGTAAGAGCTGAAATTTAAAAATATCACTCTCAAATCATATAATGTATTCAAGAATAGTTTTAACTATTAATTTAATAATGTGTTTTGGTTGCCTATTTTCAATTAATTTTTCTTTATTTATATATTAGAATTTGTTAGTAAATTATTAATTAGGTGTTAATTTTTATAGATTTTTTTTTTAATTGAATTTACATTAAATTTTATCTTTTATATTTGAAATTTATTTTTGCTATTTTAATAAATTTTTATTATTTTTAAATTTTTAATTATTTTGCAAAGTAGTTTTTCATGTATCGTTTAATTTTCATTTTGCATGTGTGTTGAGAGGGGGGTGTTAACTAATCTTAAATATCTAATATTTACATAACAGTTTACATCAAAAAATATATAAATTATTTAAATATCGAAACACCGTAATTCCCCGTATATAATCCGTGTATCAAACAATCATGTTTGGACTCAGAAATGTTAGTTAATAAAATGTTACATATTAGATCACGGTAAATATTTAATTTCAGTTATTAAATATTATTTTGGATCCAAACATCATTATCTGCCCGCGGTTTAAACACCGGAATTTACGGTAATTAAATATTAGCAGATTGCATGCACTTTACGGTTGTTGTAAGCACAATGAAAAAAAACCGCAATGCAGAGGTGGAAAAAAGTTTAGGACAATCAACAAAAACAGTAAAGCTCTTAACTTTATTTAAAAAAAACCAATATCATTGCAAAATTATACATAATAAGTTATACAAATTTTGTTATTGGTTTTGAATTACAATAATATATTTTTTTTTTAACCTTCTGTCTACCAGAAGGGTCCAATGGACCCGACATGTACATTCAAAATATTTATTCAAACCAGAAATTTCTTCAAAACAAACTAAATGTATAAATCAGACAATAATAAGTTAAATAAACAAATTAAATAGTTTTAAGTAAAAATTCTGGTGTAGAATGTTTTTATAAAACTTGAGTAAAATTTCCGGTAGTTCTAGGGTTAATGCGCAAAAATTAATTTCTAGATAATACAATTCGGTGGAAAAAGGTTTATTACCAGTATAGTTAAAATCTACATTACCTTTTTGCACTTTATTTGTTTCCCCTTTTAACACTGATGACTTTCAAAAGACGCTTTGGAGAGAATTTGACCAGGTTTTTGCATGTGGAAACATGCCGCTACCACGTGACGTGGTTTTTGCATGCCATACAGGCTGCCTTTAGTTCAACAATCGAATCAAACTGCTTTTAACCCAGTAAAATTAGACCAAAAAAAGGCGTCTGCCTGGAAAGTTTTGGAGAAGTTGTTTTCTCTTTCTTCCTTTATGTTTTTTGGGATGCTGAACACGATTGTAAACTTTGTCGCGTCTTATCTGGTCGGCTTAAAAATTTATAAGGGAAAACCCATAAAAAAATCGGGTTTTTTCAGGTGTTTCATTGTAGTCGCTGGAAGGTTAGACTTTTTGTAAAAACTGCTGCACCAAATTAAACTAGAGAAAATGTCCTACATTTTTCATGTTCAACGTTTTTTTCTAAGATTAATACTTTTGGCGATACGAGAAAAAAGGAGTTTTAGCGATGTATGCAAATTCCATCATCGGTGAACGAAAACACAATGCAATCACTGTGCATCCATTTCAATCACCAGTTTGAAACTTTTTAGTTAATTGTATTTGCATTTCGAATATGATAACATTTGCTTACCAAGTTCTAAGCCGTTTATATATTTACTAGCAAAATAAATTGAAGTCGGATAATTAATAAAAAAATATAAAATATAAACACTCCGAACAGATGAGAGCACTATTTTTTATTTTCCTACCAATCTGATTATAGCGATTACATGATTATAACTGTACAATTATAACTATTGTATGTTTAATATAATAACATATGTGGAAGATTGTAAACACGAAAAAAAGAGAAATGCGGAGTTATTCGCCCATTAATTTCGTTTGGTAGCTTTGAAAGGTCAGGTTGATCTTCTCGAAAGGAGGCTCATCGTTATCTTGATTTCTCAGGTTGGGTCTTCACTTGTCTTACAATATTCTAGAGAATTGACTTATCAACCTCTACTTCCAAGTCATTTGCGGCGATGAAGTAGCTGAAATTGTGACGACGACCATCGCAGTTCAAACGAAGGAGCGAACAAAACAAACCTGCATTCCTATAGTCACACTTTACAATGCAGTTTCTTTTGTATTTGCAGGATTTTTTCGCAGAACAGATTTTGATGCGCGAGTTTGACATTTGTTATTGGCGTGGTGCTTGGTTTTATTCCAGTCCCATTCCTCAGCTTTTTTACAGTTACCTAACCATAGCTGTACTGGTTGTAAACTCTAAGGCATGTGTATCGAGTTTGCTGTTTGTTTGTTGCAGAATATTTATTTCTAAGATGAATAGATTTGGAATACGAGCAAAAAGGATTTTAGCGATATATTCAAATTCTATAATTGGATGTTGAAAACACTTAATGTAATATTTTTGTGAATGCAAAAGGTGTGGGTTCGTAGTCCTTAAAACACTTCCGTGGCACCACGCACATGATATTACAAGAAGCCCTTCAACTTTCTTCTCCTTCCCCTCTCCATCAGGGCCTTTTTGGCTCGTGTTGAAATTGAAAGCTCAGCTCTCAGTTTGTTTCCGGACGTCTCGACGGTCGGTTATCCATTTGCTTTAATGTATGTGCAGAGTGCATTTACTCAATAATTATGTGTTTTAAAAATGTTCTGTGAGACTTGAAGTGATATTCATGATGGCAGAGAAGCGTTTTGTCTGTGACACGTAGTTAATGAGCGGAACTAAAGTATCAGAAGTGAAATCAAAAGGTGTGGAGTCCTTCAGTTTAGCAAGTAAAAAACGAAGAGTTGGGAAGAGAGATTATTTATTGAACAAGAAGTCCCAAAAGATCCATAAAAAAGACCTTAAACAGTACACAAACGTAAAACACATTGCCACAACTTGAAGAGGATTTCTGAAGACGTAGAAAACCAACCATTCAACAGTACAAAAGTTTTCATTACAAAGTCGTTACTCTTTGTTTCGAGAAAAAATCCCAGCATTCTTTAAAGCAAAAGAAATTCATACAGTAATAACAAAACGAAACATATTCTACATTGACAGACATTTTAAAAGATAACATTACTTTCTGAATATCATGACGATGAGCTGGGGCTTTCCATAATTTACGGACTAGATCATGTGACTGACTTGGTTACTGCTGATAGTAGTATCCTTTGAAATGTATGAAAAAGCCCTATCAGCTCGCAAAACCCACAGAGACAGAGAAAAGTCCATTTGCCTCTGACATAGACACAGCTATGCAAGTGATTTATTTTATCTGGAAGAAAATGAAGAACAATACCAATTTTCTATACAAGAATTAACAGACCAGATTAAAGAAGGTGAATACTGTCCTTCAGTCAAAAAAGTTAAATCACGCCTTCTAAACAAATGTGAAGAATATATTGTTATATCAACCACTGCAAACAAGGTACCGGCTCTTTGCTTCAAGAACACATGTCATAAGATTTCGAGTGATGTTTGATATCAACAAAAATGATCATCTCACCAGGAAGAATGACCGCGTATTGATCAGATTACGGCGAGGATGGTGGAAGAAGATATTCGATCTCAGGTTTACAAATCTACTCAATATCCTCCTCCCGACAAGTTTTGAAACAGAATGAGTCTGTCATTACAGAAACTATAAAGATTTTCATAGAAATACTATTTTTAAGAAAAACAAAAGGAGACCTTAAAAATGCTAGAACAGGAGTACTGCACTAGCTCACAGCATTAGTAATGCAGTAAGAAAAAGGATTCTTTTAAGATCGCTGCAAATATAGCGTCGCTTCCTCCAACAGAAGATTCAGCTTGATACATATGTTTAAGAGTTTACCACCAGTACAGCCATGGCTAGGTTACTGTAAAAAAGCTCAGAAATGGGACTGGAATAAAACCAAGAGAAGCACCACGCCAATAACAACTGTCAAACTAACGCATCAGAATCTTTTCTGCGAAACAATCCTGCAAATCAAAACAAACTCCAGTGTAAGGTGTGGCTATAGGAATCCAGGTTTGTTTTGTTCACACCTTCGTTTCAACTGCGATGGCCATTGTGACAATATCAGCTCCTTTATCATCGAAAATGACTTGGAAATAGAGGTTGATAAGCCAATTCTCTGGGATATTTTAAATCAAGTGAAGACACAAACTAAGAAAACAAGATAACGAAGAGCCTCCCTCCGAAAAACATCAACGAGGCCTTTCAAAGCTACCAAAACGACATTAATGGGAGAACAACTCTGCATTTCTTTTTTTTTCCTGTTTACAATCTTCCACTTGTGTTATTATATTAATCTTATAATAGTTATAATTGTACAATTGTAATCATGTAATAGTCATAATAGATTGGTAGGAAAATAAAAATGGGTGCTCTCATCTTTTCGGAGTGTTTGTGATTTATATATTTTTTAATTACCTGGTTTCAATTAATTTTGTTAATAAACATTAACCTAAAGGCTAAAAACTGTTTAATGACTTAAAACTAAATAAGCAAATGTTAACATATTCAAAATGAAACTACAATTAACAAAATCGCTTCAAATGGGTGATTTAAATGGATGCATTGTAATTGTATTGCGTTTTCGTCATCCGATGATGGAATTTGAATATATTGCTAAGATTCTTTTTATTCGTATTGCCACAAGTATTGATCATAGGAAAATCATATTGCATTGCATATGAAAAATGTAGGAAATTTTTCCTAGTTTAATTTGGTGCAGCACTTTTTTGAAAACAGTTCAACCCTCTAGTGACAACAACGGAAAATCCGAAAAAAAGATTTTTTCATGGTTTTCCGCTTATAACTTTTTAATCCGACTAGATACCAGGTGGAAAAGTTTAAAATCGTGTTCAACACCCCCAAAAACATTGAGGTAGGAAGAGAAAATACTTCTCCAAAACTTTCCAAGCAGAATCCTAGATTGACTGGACTATTTCTGTTGGCATAAACATGATGAGACAGGATTCCTGACATATTTTTTATTGGATTTATGAAAGGGCTCAAAGCGTTATCTTGAAGCATGCCAATTTCCGATCTATAAGTTCATGTTTAAGTGAGAAAAAATATTACCAAGAATGTACTGATAGTCAGTGGAGTTCATGTTTGTCTTGGTGAAAATTCAATTTGTTTTCATTTTGCATGTCCAAATCACAAGTGACTCACCACGTTCTACACGTTTTAGACCAGATATCATTCCAGTAATATTGGCATAAACCATTGCAAAATTATACATATATATACAAATTTTGTTTTTGGTTTTAAATTACAATAATATATATATATTTTAAATAAGCAAAATTAATTTCTAGATAATACAATTTGGTGGAAAAAAATTAGGACCAATATAGTTAAAATCGACATTACCTTTTTGTACTTTATTTGTTCTCCCTTTTAACACTGATGACTTTCAAAAGACGCTTTGGGGAGAATTTTAACAAAGGGTGAATACTTTTTTATTAGTAAAAAGTAATTTATGCCACAGATTAAATTTTAAGACGTTGGAAGATGCGGATTTTACTCTTGCGACAATGTGATGTTTTTTGTCGTTCTGGCTTGGCTTTTAATTTAACATAAGTCAAGCATTCGGCACTTTTTAACATATTTCTGACAGTTAAGGACGTAATACTTATTGTTACTAAGAATTCTAAAGAATATTTTTTATTAGAAGAATAAACGTAGGGGAAGGTGGCCTAAAAGTATCCCCTTAAGGGTAAAACTTGTGTAAAATAACAAAAATGTTTAAATGAAACTTTAGCCCTATGCTAATATGTTTTACACTATATTTTGCATTATAAACATATTTTAATAATATTTTAAACCCAGATTGAGTAATGAAAAAAATAGATTTTTGAAAAAGTCCCCAAAGGATAATTTTACCCTCAACCAAGGGCAAAATGATCCTTCATTTAAAAATAATTGTAAATTTTATTTTATCGGCAAAATAAAGGATATAAAAGTAATTATGCCAATACATAATGAAATAAAATAAGTTTTGCAATGAAATAGCATACATAATTTATTTTATGTAAATTTTAAAATAAAAAAGTGTCACAAATAATTTTGAAAAAACAATAAAATGGAATATTTGAGAATTATGATCGCAGGATAACACATGAACTCAAAGAGAAAAGATTGGGCAGACACACATTTGGCTCCCATGATGCCTAGGACCCGGTACCGGATTTTCTTCAACCAATCAAATGATAGTAAAACGATCCACATAACGGATCCTTTTACCCGGCAACATGGTCGTCTATTTTAGTTCATGTAACTGGATGTGGCCGGGAAACATAACAAACTTAGTAAGTGTTAGTCACATCTAAACACATACTATTTTCTGTAAACCAAGTCTTATTTCTGTACACGAAAGACTGTATATCTAAATAAATATGAAAATTAGTGCTTATCTTATAAGAGATGTTATAAAAACCACTTTTTCAAAGAATACTTTTCAGGCGCGTAATACTGCGATCACTTGAATACCGCCATTGCTTCTTCTTCAATTGGCACAACTAGTTTATGTGTTACCCTGTAGATAGCGCGACCTGTCTGGAAGAAAACCTATGTGGATCGTTTTGCCCGTAAGGATCATTTTAGGCCATCTTCCCTTAATATTGAACAGCCATTCTAGTAACTTTGCGTTTACAAAGGGCTGAGAGTTTTGAAAGCCATCCGCTTGTTTTATTTCTAATATTATTCATTGGATCATAAAGGAAATTGCGCACAATAGTTTTATATTTATTAGGATGAGCGAAGCGAATCCTTTACTAGGCTACACAAAATACATTTAGTCGTACACTTTAAAAATAAAAAAATATTCAGTATGTTGACTTAAAATTAAACCTAAAAATAAATTATGATCTGTAGATTTGCACATTTTTTTTTTTAAATTTTAGGCCATCATTTTAGGCCAACTTCCCCTAATATTGAACAGCCATTCTAGTAACTTTGCGTTTACAAAGGGCTGAGAGTTTTGATAGCCATCCGCTTGTTTTATTTCTAATATTATTCATTGGATCGTAAAGGAAATTGCGCACAACAGTTTTATATTTATTCGGATGAGCGAAGCGAATCCTTTACTAGGCTACACAAAATACATTTAGTCGTACACTTTACAAAAAAAAAAAAAAAAAAAAAATTCAGTATGTTGACTTAAAATTAAACCTAAAAATAAATTATGATCTGTACATTTGCACATTTTTTTTTTTTTTTTTAAACAGAATAACCTTAAAAAATGCATTATTTTAATTCATTTATTTTACATTTTTTTCCATAACGGACGCATTTTTGCAAATAAAAAATAACACACGTATATTTTCAGAAGAAAAAATAAATTATGGAGTTAGTAATCATAGATAGAATCATGATTAATTAAATAATTTCACGATTTTGTAAATGAAATTTTTAAAATACCCTTTTTTATGGAAATTTTAGCATATTTTTAATAAATTAAAATTTAAAAGAATTCAATTATTTACATTCAATTATAAAATTATTTTTCAGTGTTAAGAATTCAAATAAACAATTTATTCTTATTATGCGAAATCATTTACGCATACGATACTTACGCATTTTAAAACACTTATACTATGATTTTCATGTAAAGTGGCAACGAAAGAACTGTAAACAACTAAAATTAATATTTAAATTCGTTATATCGTAAATAAAAAAATCCGAGTTATTTCGATGAATTTACATTTCTAAATTTGAAATGCGCCAAAACATAAAATAACGTTTTTGCTTAATAAATATGCAAAAATAAAATAAAAAAATATTGTTACTTTCAAATACTTATCTTATTAAATAACGCTTCGCGAATCGAAACAAAGCATGGCATTTGCTAGTTTATTTTTAGAGCAATTTGCCTCTCAGTCAATCCTCAATTCGAAACAGCCCTTATTTTATTATTTTATTCTTCAGACAATGATTTCCTACGAACAACGCTCAAAGCAGCAGTTACAAATCTCAAAACTGAAAATCTAGCAACTACTAACTTATAAACATCATCACGGATGAGTCTCGCATAAAGTACTGTAGCCATGACGTCATATCATTATACCAGATTTAAAAGAAAATTCTAGTCCTAAACATGTTTCCATTTGTTAATGTTACAAGATTTTAACACTTTTCGATAAAATACCTTTTAACTTTTTCAATTCAATTGACCCTTAACGGTCCCATTAAATTACGTTTAAAAAAAATCCAAATTGTTTGTTGGCACCACTTTTTGAAAAAGAAATTTTCACTCTATTTAATGGCAGGTAAAATGATACCATAATAAAGCCAATTACACTATTTTATAAAACCTGGAGGAATCAACCAATCTTAATAAAAGACACCGCCCGTGAATATCACGGGAACGAGAATTAAGGAGTTAAAATCACATATTACAGTGCGTGTAAAAAGTTTAAGGACAGCAAAAATTTTTAAAAATTTTAATAAATTGAAAATGCGACAAGTGACATGGTAACTTAATGTTGATCATAAAGTGGAAATAGTAATATAAAAGTCAAAAGAATGTTTAGGTTAATAGTTTCGGTTGAGTTTCAGTCGAAAATCTGAGTTTCGCCGAAAACGAATTTTCGGCGAAACTCAGGTTTTGGACCGAAAATATCAGTATTCCAAAAATCTCGTTTCTTCCTTTGGAAATTTTCAACATTTCTCATCGATTTGAGCTTTATCGGCCGGCTCAAATGATACTACTTACTGCTACGAATTTCGTTGTTTGGAATTATCAGTCATGACGTGAATGCAAATTATAAAGCAAGCAATGCATATATAACTAAACTTTTTCACGTGCACATTAAAAGCTGCAGACATAACAGATATAGAAAATTTTCAGTTTGAAACCGCAGAAGAGTTTCGAATACTCTTTGAGAAAGTTCTAGTATAACTGATGATCATTTACAGAAATCATTATAAAAGATAAATCGAGGTGTGTATACATAAAACTAAACTATTTTTTTATTAAATGAAATTCGTATAATTAGAAAATCTTTCTGTGTCGTTGATGAATTAATTACGTTTTTTTTATATAATAAAAAAAAAGTTTGGGATCTAAGGCACAGAGAGACAATTTGGGCCACACGTATAATTAATTAATAATTATGTATATTTTATAAATATGCATAATTACTTATTATGCATATTTAATAAATACGTATAATTAATTAATAGTATATTTATGTATGTATTAATTACTTTAATATATGCAATTAAGTACTTTAAAAAGTTTTTGGACATTTTCGTTTTCGTGTTCGGCCGAAAATAGGAAGATTGCCAAAATTCGATTTCAAATTCGGTTTCTGCCTTAGAAACTTGTTTCGGCCGATCCTTAATAATAATTATATATAACATTTCTATAAAAAAATACTGGTGTCCGTAAAGTTTTTACACAGTCAAAGATAGAGTTTTTTTTTTGCATAATTAGGATTTTTTTCGCAATAAAAAGGACACAGAAACATTATATTGACTTTTATATTAGTATTTCCACTTTATGATCAACATTAAATTACAATTTCACTTGTCACATTTTCAGTTTATCAAAATTTTTGCTGTCCTTAAAGTTCTTACACGCACTGTATATCAGACATTTGTATAACTCTTTACGTAATTGTATTCTAAACAACAAAATTAGAGTGTGGTTTTAAACCTTATTACAGCACTTTACCACAGTTACAAACTTAATCGCATTTTTCTAACCACAAAAATTCAAAAGTGATATTTGCCTTATTTAATCGCCATAATATGTAATTAACGAAGGTAAAAAATTATAAAATTTTAGTGGTAAGCGTAGTTGTCAGGTATGGTAAAGTTAATATTTTTCTAGCAACGCATAGAATAGACTGAATAAGATTTCAGTTATACTAAGTTAGAAAAAAAACCCGAATAGTAAACATTCCTTAGGACAGGGTTTAAACGAGCAATAGATTTGTTTTAAAAATCTACGAAACTAATGTGAGTAATTAAGGTTACCTATAATTTATAAATATCTTACAATCCATTTTTTATAATTTATTATCATTATCATTTATTATCTGAAAATCCATTTTTTATAATTTTAGGTATATCTATATTATAAAGGACAAACATATCTGTGCGTAACGCATACGTCATTTTGCGTATGGCAACACTTTGAAATTTGAAATGAAATTTTGGTTTTGTAATTTTCTCTACTGCAAATTTTTATACTTCTAAACATCGCACATTTTAAATTTTTACACCGCCGTATAACGAAAAAAATACTCTTTTAAATGCAATTTGTTTGAAAGCTGTATCTCATTTTAATTTTAAGATATTAATTTTTTTGTAGTTTTTATTACTTTTTTTGTAATTGTGGCAGCTTAAGTACTCCATTTCTGTTGAAACTAAAGGGGGGAAAATGAAAATAGTAGATTGCTGTATATTTTTGTTGCCTTTTTTGTCATAAAAACAGAAAAAAAAATTTAAATTAAAATACGTGCTATGTAAAGAATATCGTCTGTTATAAAATCCAGTGAGTTTTGGCTTTATTTCGTTGTTATTTATCAATTAAATGATTTTGCCGTGCCGGCTCCATTGCGAAATATTAATAAACAATTTGCACATAAAAAAAAGTTAAGAATTTCTCTCCCGCTAATTTTCTACAACGAAATTAAAGCTTCATCAATAAATAAATGAAAGAATAATATATAAAAAAGCACGAATTTAACATATACGTAGTCAAACAATTTAAATTTTTAGAGCCGAATTCAGAAGAATATGTGCTTTTAAATGTAATTTGTATGAAATAGAGTTGCTAGGCAACTGTTAAAGTAAAAGGGAAAAAATAATCTATATATTGAAAACACAAGATAGCTTTTTTAGACATCTTCCTTGAACTTTCTACTGTACTAATTTTGCTAATAATTCTTTTTTTAAAATGAAAGTTGTTCATTTGTAGATGTCCTCGCACTAGCTATTTTTCTAAATATTTTCACTTTTATATTTTTAATTTAATTTGAAAAGATTTTTTGAAATTTCATCAAAATGGTAGCAATCGTAGTATTTCCACTGTCGCAGAAAAAAAAAATATTGGGGTTTATTTATCCCTATTGATACCATTTACGCATTACAATTAAAAATAACTTTATTTTAAGTCTGAACAGAAAATGAAGTCACTATTTAAAAAACATTTTCGCTCATAAAGCTGATGTTACAATATATTTTCATTCGGCTGATACCGAATTTGAGACACTTGGCGTAATGCTTCAGTAAGTGCCATATTTAAAAGAAAACAATCCTTTTCTTTGATAAAACTATATATTTTTACACGAATACATCTAAAAGACATCAGTTTCTGGAATTTGTACTTCGCGGTACTGAAATTAGACCCTCAAGCCAAAAGAATACATTTTCACATGCAAAGTTTTAGCTGACAAACGGAACTTCACATTTGAAAATCTATCTATATTATAAAGGAAAAATATGTCCGTGCGTACGGCTGACGTCATTTTGAGAATGGCAAAGCTTGACGATTAAATGTCGGATTTGCAATCTTTCTACTGCAATTTTTTGAATTTCTAAACATCGCGCATCTTCAATTTTTACACCCATTATATAGGGAAAAAAATCTACTTTCAAATGCAATTTTCTTGAAAACTTTATCTTTTATTTATTTATTTATATTCTTTATATCTTTTATTGATTTATTTGTTATATCTTTTTAAATAATTTTCAAGAATAATGTTTTTTAATCTATATCCATTGCGTACAGGCTCCATTACGGAATAAGCCATTTGCACTTAAAATAATATAAATAATTCAGCATTTGTCCCTGACTAATTTTTTATAGCGAAATTAAAACTTGATCAATCTATTATATTAAAAAGAGACTGTCCATTTGCATTTCACAGCTGTTCCTCCTAGAATATGGAATGTTGGGTGATCAAATTAACGCCAGTTATCCGCATGGGTCCGAGGATGTTAAACGTGGTCGTAGAATTTTAAAATTTGCATAGTTTTCGATATATAAATTTTTACGTTATTTTTGATGACATTTCTGTAATGATGGAAACTAAAATTGCTCCATTTTTGTGGATAAAAGAGAGAAAAGGGAAAATGACAAGGATTATTAATTCATTGTTTGAAATCATTTTTAAATTGAAATTAACGTATATTTGAATAAATAGTGAAAAAATGATTGTAATTTTCAAGAAAATTTCACGAAATACGAACTCACACATATTCAAGCTTCAGGAATCCGTTTATTTTAGAAACACAAATTCGACTCTCGACTGGAACATTGAGATAAATTCTGTTGACGTCAAAAGAAAAAAAAAACATCGTACGTTATTTTCATTTAATTTAAAGTCGTAAAGTAGATTTTCAACCATTGCCTTAAGATGGCTAATAAAACATTTCAGAAGCGGACATTAAAAATGCGAAAAAGCGAGAGAAAAAAAGAGAAAAGTTTTAGCGAGAAAAAAAATAATTCTTTAAATATTTATTTTAATTCATAAATATAAAATGCTTCTCAATAAATTCGTCCAAACAAATTCATTTTTGTATAAGTTGACCCAAATGACATCATTTCTACGAACTCCAAAATTCGAAGTAAAATCTTGGAAGAGCGAAAAGCTCTAGGCAAATAAAGTTATAGAATATGTGCATTTTTATTGGGAAAGTTTTGACTTAAATTGTAAATATAACTTATTATTTGAAATATTGTATTTAATAAAATTAATATTGCAATGGCTTTCTAAATTTACAATAAAGTTAAGATTTCATTTTCGCAAAAAGATCGATTGTCTCATGCAATTCAAAAGCAACACAACGGGTTGCTACGCAACTAGTTTTTTATAAAAACTAGAAAATGTATACATTCTTTGGAATTTCCAAAGTATAAGCAACCGTTATTTAACAGAAAGATTTTTATATTTAATTTTGCAGTTGCGAAATCGCAATCGCTTCTTTTATTCAGGATTTTTTCTACAGTTAAATAAAGTGAATTTTTTATTCACAAATGTTGGTTTAATTATACCTACAAAGATAGTAAAATGTTGAAATATCCATGCTTAACCATAGGGCATACTAATCTTTAATCATAAAAATTTCGATTTTTCGAGAAAAATATGCATGAATGAGTAACATTTTCAGCATATTTTCAAACAAACAACATAAAATCTTTCCTAGTTACTGGATTAAAAAAGTGTGAGGCTCTGTCATAAATGACACTGAAAGGTTACTGCAACGCCTTCTTGTGGGTAGCATAGCTTACTTATATAAAATCTTTTTTTAATGCATGTTTCTTAAGCTTATTGTTACATTTCGATATCGAAGAAAGACAGTTTTTTTTTTTGCTAACACGCTTTTAACATAGGCGACACATCTGCCTAACGCCAATGTTCGAAAATACTTCTTAAGCAAACGCAATTCGCAAACTCGTTTTTTTTAATCATTAGTTCCACCTACGTAACTCTTCTTCCATAAAAACTTTGCGACGTTTCGACAGAATATATAAGTATTTATGTCATATATTTGACCATATTTTATAAGACTTGCGGGTAATATTCTACCAAATTCATATATTGTTGCATTTTCATTGATGTGTAAATATGTAATGCTAAAACTAAGTTCATAATGTTTAATAAAGAGGGCTGGCTTTATTTGTTTAAATAAAAAATATAAATACCATTCCTTGCAAGTTATCTTTGATATTTCCTAGTATTGATTAAATAATATGTATCACATAGCCTACGTTTATATATAATTGATAAAGATGTAATTGATAGTAAAACAGGAATTAAACACAAAAATGTTTCGAACAGCTGCTCATCCAATAATAGAAGAATTCTTCATGTTCGTATTAAAGAAATAATTGATACAAACTTATTTAAGAGTAATTCTTTAGCAAATACCTTATTCAATTTACACTTTTGCTTTTAGAAGTTTTAAGAATAATCAATCTATTAAATTAGTTTAATAGATTAATATAAGATTGATGTAATGCGGAAATACTTGAGCAAAAAATACAAATTACACCAGAAATATTTTGAAACAAATACTGACAGCAGTTTAGGATGCCCTTTAAAGGCGCTTTCTTGTAACAGAACTGCAATGATCCCGAAGTAAAGTTGTTTTTAATGGGCAGCTTTAGTCAATGATAAGTTGTAATAAAGTCGTTATAACATCTACTTTGGGGAAACGCAACAATATTTCTATAATAATCGTAAAAACCAATCATTTTCCGGATGATGTTGACTCTATTAAAATGCATATAACTATCACATCTTTGATGTAACCCCGATATTGCGGTTCGGGGGCGATAAAATTTTACATCTGAAATATGTTCATTAAGAGGAAACTTGAATTTTTGCGTTATCATGCCAATGTAATTTAAGTTTTCTTTTTTGTTATCATTTGTCGTAAAGTTCACTAGACCAAGATCATCAAGAAAATGGTTGGTTATCGCGGTTCATCTATCTGATAAATTTTAGACATATTTTTCAAAAGTAATCACACCTGTAATGATATTTTATCCTACATTATACCTGAAAATCGGATAAATTTATTAAGTTAGAATAAGATTCTTCACCACCAGCCAATCTTCCTTACACTTCTTTTTTGGAAAATTCCAACGGATTACAAAGGAATCAGTTCTCCTATTTCGTATTTTCTATTTTCAATCCTGATGACGAATACGATTCTATTTGAATGTAATAGTTTTAGGTATACAATTATTGCATTTTGTATTTTATATATTTAACAACGTATTAAAGACCTTTTTAATAAAATTTTGACCGAATTAATTCTGAGTTTATGTTGAAAAACGTGTTTACAGGCTATTAAGATTTCAGTGAGTGACAAAGATCAGATTTGATATGGATAACTTAAATTTAGTCTTGAGAATGGTTTTTATTCATGGAAGAAGTTTTTTTTAAGTTCGTGCTTAAATTGGTATCTTCAATGTTTTCTATGCTCAGTCAACTGATTGGTCACACAAGGAAGGAGCATGAACTTATGCTGGCGAGTTCGATGGTAGCTGCTGCTAAGGAAGGGGGCGCGGTGACAGTGCAAGGTTTTGAGTATTTTTTTTTTAATATGAGAACAGTAATTACAGAAATTTTACTTTCAAAGGCCGCTCCATGAATTCTAGGCTACTTTTGTTTTAATAATCAGTCGTAGCATTCAGTGGGAAGTTTTTCAAATACATTCCCTGCACATACTTAATAAACGGAAAATATTTGTAACTAAATTCTGGTGCCATTGTGGCATTTCGAAATCATGTGAGGTGGTTCATATAATGAAATACTGTAATGCTCATGGTAGCATATATGCTGCAATCAGTGTTTTTGATTTAATTGATTTATTCATTCACTTATTTAGTATTCACACTAGAAATATGGCAGACGTTTCGATTTTAAATAAAGAGAAAATTATTACACAGTTTTTCTTGTATGATTTCCGATTTCTTGAATTACGCACATTCTGGAATGCATTCTACCAGGCGCATTAGAGGGTTAATCACTGCTTACATAGATTACCACCTGATATATTTTTAACCATATCTAGTGTACATATTGTGATTTTTACATGCAACTTGTTTTCGAATTCGCAGAAAATGTTTCTCTTTCATTTTCTTGTTACTAGAAAAAAAAAAAGAAACTTTTCAAGATTTAATACTTAATTTGTTTTTCTAAAACAGAACTGCCACTGGCGACTGTTTTTGTTTTCGATTCCAACACATTTTCATAAGAACGTTACTTATGATACCTTTTGCAACAATGTCAAAAGAAATTTTCCATAAAGATATTTTTAAATATTTGTGTGAATAAAATATGAGAAAAGGTGGCCTGTGGTAGTTCTACTAAAACTACCTGAAACTGTAAATTTAAGCACAGTGAAACATGCCTAAAGTACTATATTCCCTTCCAATATAATTGGTCGCTTCGAGAGGTGGTCTATTGACGGAGATCATGTAAATCTAGATTTTAATTGTTGAAAAAGGTAACAATCAACCCATTTTAAGCCAAGCATAGAAATTTTATAAAATGTGGTATTATTTTCATTGAAATATGCTTAAATTACATTCATTAAGACAAAAAAAAATGTTTCGTGCATGAAAAATATTATTTTATTTGAGAAATAAAATGCATTCAATATTTTCATGCATTCGGTCAATGGTGCGCTAATGCACCATTAAATTTAAAATTAATAATTTTTTTTTAATTTTTATGCCATTTGTTTTATTATTATTTTATTTACAGAACTTGCAACTTTAATCCATTATAAAAACATATGATTAATCTCAAGGGGAATAATTATACATTTTCAAAAAGTCGAATTTGTCAATAACAGTTTCAATTTTAAAAGACTACCGTATTTTGAAATTTTCTCAACAGAAAGTGTTTGCTCCAATTGAATTAGTCATATTTTATAGATGCCTGCAGAACCCTTAAAAATAGTGGACAAATAAAATTAGTGAAAAATATTCGTCACAGTGTTAATAAAAAATATTTATTGAAATGGAGCGTTTGCGCCCCTTTGGCCTAAAATGGGTTAATGTTACTAAAATTTATTTTTCACATTAGGGAAAAATATGAAAATTTACGTATCAAAACAAAACTTAATTACATAAGTTAATTACTGCAGAGTTTAAAAAATGAAAACATTGATGTTTGTTGAGATGTGTTGTGTGTGAAGTTTGTTGTGTTTGTCTTATCTTTTATAACTTTTATTTCCATGTCCTTTCGAAGCTCAATAAATAAATGCAATTTTTTTTTGGACGGAAACAAATAATGACGATTTCATTAATTTATCTATTTCTTTGATAGTTTCCTGACAGAATATGGCAGGGTAGTTTATTAGCCGTCATTCTTAATTTGCCATCAGAGTTTAATTCATTGTCTAAAAAGGCACATAAGGTAACACTTAAACGTACCGGAATAAAACATTAAAAAAAATCCTAACTTAGTTTAGAAGTTTAATTAATAATGCGCTCTCCGGCATTATTTTTCTAATAAAAGCTTCTTTAAACGACCAGGAAAAAACGGAATTTGTTTCATTTTCTTCAAAGAAATGGTCCGCTCATGAAGGGAGTTTAACGGGGATGGTCTCTGAATGGAGGTAAAATTATTATTGAGACTATGGGAATAAATTTCGTTCCATGAAGAAATAGTCGTTTAGAGAGGTGGTTGTTTAATGTAGGTGGTCGCACAGGGAGGTTTCACTGTATACTACTACAGAAGAGACATTGGAATGCTATTTTTTCTATAACTTTCTGAATGATTCAATAATTATATTTTGTAAATATTAAGTCCATAAATATATTAATGTTCGAAATTTTAGGACTACTTTAAATAAAAGAATATTTTTAGAGCACAGATACTGTAATTGAAGTAATCGAAGCCTAGAATTATCTATTTCAGAATTGTTTATTGATGAGTTTCCGAATTTTATGGAAATACTTAAAGTCAAAGAAATAGAATGTTCCCCTCGGCTTATTAAATTTTTCCTTACTGTTACCTAATGTTATCTGTAGCACTAAATATATTAACAAATCTTGAAGATATATCATCAGCGTTCATGAAACGATTACGATCCTTGTGTTAGCGTCGTTCGCGACATAAAGAAAAGATATGCTGTTAGTGGGTAGACTATACGAAATACAGAATTTTTCCTTTTGATTTTGAAAGATATTTACGATAACTAAATATAACGCCATAGTAATCAACGAAAGCGAAAAAAATTTCCTCTCTTAAAAAGTGTTTGTAAAAGGACCAATTAAAGATCTTGGAAAATAAATTATAATGATTAGAGAATCTTTTGTGAGATAAAAGGTCGCTTTGCTACCTAATTCATTCCCGATGTTTCTGTGAATTTCGGAAACATGCTGTTTTCTGTGTTTTCTTGTTGGATCTCCTCCAAAACATTTTTTCGATGAAGGTAAGGTTTATAGACACGTGGGAAAATACGAAATCACAGATATTTTTCTTTCTGAATATTTCTGAAAGTTTAAAAAGGAAATCAATCTTTTTTGCAGTATTTTGCGATTAGGAGGAGATTTTTTCTTTATCGCTGTATTTATTAATTTAAATGGAATATCTGAATTGTAACTTGATGTTTTGAGCATTTTTTGTGTTTCGCGATAATACAATTTTTTCCGTGTATTTCAACTTATAACAAAACAGATAATGAAATTTTCCTTAATTAGTTATTGTTTTTAGATGAAAGCGACCGGGTTCTAAAAATTTATTATTATTTAATAATAAATTTTCAAAATTTCCCAGAACATTATGCGAATTCAATCAAAGTAAAACATGCATGCTTCGATACGGAAATTCTATTTAGTTACATATATTTTTTGATTAATATATTTTTTGAGGCCATTTTCTCTTGAAAATTAAAAAAAAAAGTAAATTTCCAAAAACTAAAAACATATTTGCACACATTGAAGCTTTATGAATGAATTTATTCCTCTGAGACAAAAGCGAAAACCGTCTGCCGACGTATTAAAATTTACAGCCAAGGAAGTAAATAAAACTTCCGTGCATAGAAGTGGATATTTTTTGTCCCCTTATTCATACGAATTGAATTTTAAAAAAGCATATACTATTTTAATTAATTATTTTTAAATGTTGGCGGATTAAACGTTTCCCAAAGGTGTTTTTAGCAAAAAAGTTTTATAGGGTAAAAATGATGTAGTATTTTTTCACGCAAAGCATTCATTTTAATTAGAAAATGTTAATATATATTTATTTTAATTTCGTCAAAGTTATCTCATTTTCATTTCACCAGCTTCGAAATTAAAAACGAAATCTCAAAATAACAATACACTTTTCAGAAATAATGTTTTACATTAACCTCTTCAGTTCCGAAGCTAAAATAGTAATACAAATGCTTATTCATTGGTTTTTTCCAAACAAAATGACATAAAAAATATCTTTTCTGAAATTGAATCTTTAGGCGCTTAGTAATTTAGGTTAAAAAACATGGATCTAAAACTACAAACCCCCTTAAAACATCAATTTAATAACCATTAACCTAAATGAACGCAATCACACAAAATTTAAGAGCTTTACACAAGCAAATAACAAATCCTCAATTTTTTTTATCGAAAAAGATTTAAGTTAACACTAGAAAGACGGCCAGCGGTCATTTTGACCGTTACCTAATGAATATATTTCGATTCGAACCAGAAATTCCTTTATAAAAGTAGTTTAAACAAACAGAGAAAAAAAAAACTAGTTAAATAAATAAGTTAATAATTTAAAATAAAAATTCTGGTATCAAATATTTTTATAAAATTTGAGTAAAATTTCCCGTTTTTCTAGTGTTAAAAACTTATGAAAATTTCTGCCTTTCTTGGTCATACTGTCTTTGGGGCATTTTTAGGCATTACGCAAATTCAGATGAAAATAACATTTATTGAATGTGGGAATCAGCTTAGCGGCTGCCATTTATTCGTTTGCTTTGAACGCAAGAAACATTCAGATATTAAGAAGTGATGTGAAAATGTAAAAAAATCGGACATTTTTGTTTTTATACGGAAATGAACAGAGGTCCCCGTTTGGGGACCCAGGGACCGAAGAGGTTAAAAATCACAGAATATCAAAATGCAATTTTAGCTTACATTTTAAATAGAATTTCTTACTTGTAATTTAGTATTTAATAAAATTAATGTTTCAGTGTTTTTCTAAGTGTAAAATAATATTCAATTTCATTAAGTGATTTCATATTATAAATTAATTAAAATGCATATTTTTTCCTGATTTATGAAGTGAAAGGTTTAAAAAAAAAAATCTCGACAACTATCATTCCGTAAGAGAAAATTACCTAATGAATAAAAGTCCCTTCATGTATGTCTTTCCATGCCTGTTTTTACCTTACAACATGAATATATCCCATAAGATAAACGAAAAGAGCCGAATAAAATGTATTAAGTTGAAAAGTGGATATACTTTATTTACTTTTTAAAAGAAAATTCGGAAAATTTATATAAAAAAAAATACAGACCAAGACACATCAGTTCCCAGAATTAGAGCTACTTCCATGACATATCAGTTATAGTTATATAAAAATCTACTAGATGGCAGCATAATCTAGAACTTGGAATACAAATTAAATCCAGGCGGCTGGTTGTTGGATGGAATATTTCTAAAGCATAGTAAGCATATTCTAAAGCATAGTAAGCATAGACCTGGTGAAAGCGTCGTCATATTTTAAACCATTAGCCGGTTTTCATATAGAAAATATATTATTTTTTTTATAGCAGTTACACAAGATGTCGTGTTTTCCACAAAATTTATCATTCGCAAATACATAAATTTACCATACTTTTGCCGTAAGTATATGAAAGTTGATGTAAATAAAGTTTATGAAGTAATTTTAATTAGAGACTAGACTTTAAATGTGACATCATTTACGTGCAAAGAGCCTATGCCTCGAATTAAGCAATAAATTCGTCATCACCTCACCCTCTCTAATTTTTAATGGTACTCTGATTATCGAAAAGCACAAAATAAAATTCAATAAAAATCCGGGTAATAATCAGGTATTGTTTTCTGAAATTTCTTTCGATTTTAAAATATCCAAATCTGCAATTAAAAATATCTGTGAAAGATAATCTTTGCCCCAAAATGGAGCATATTCCTGCAAATTTCGCAACTTCCATAATCGTAAATAACAACACAAGAATCAATATGAAAATGTTTATCCGTAATCGGTGTTTTTCTATAAATTGAATTTTTCCGCTATTTAAAGCAATAAGCAACTCTGTTGCTTAAGCTCACGAAAACAAATTAAATGATCCTATATTACAGGGTTCCCGCTGTCGTTCGCCATTGCGCCAAATAGCGACAAAATGCTTCATTTGGCGAGTAAACGAATAATCAAATTCGCCAAATTTCGAGCGCTCAATTTCTGCTAGTTTTGTGTGTTTGTATGCATGGTGCCATTCTAGTCGAGATTCTTATCCGCGTTAGTGAACGATTGATGTCGTTTTTCATGTTCAATCCATGGAACTATTAATAAAGGTGAACTGACATAGCCTTAAAATACTGAAGCTTCAACTGTAACCGCTATCGCAGGCGTTGCTTACCGCCGGCCGGTGGAAATTTCCACCAGTAGGTTTATATAGAAATTTTCAACTTGTTTAACTCTTTGAGCTCCGGGTTATAAAGAATTTAAAAATATCCTAGAAAAACACTTAAAATGTGATTAGGGGTCTGTCTGAAATTGAACTATGTGATTATTTTTTTTTTTAATACCTCCTTTAGGCTGGGGGACGTGGGAAGTTTTTCGACCATCAGAGCTCTAGGGCATTCATTTCAACACGCAAACACAAGAAATGACATCTCAAAGTTATTCTAAAATTACTATAATTGCTAAAATTTCAAAATATTTTAAGCTGTTACATTGTTTAGACAAATTCTAAGACTTAAAATATTTAAAACAATTATTAAATGAGAAAATTCAAAATTTTAAAATTTTAAAATCATAATATAAAAATACAAACTAATCAAAAATATATCAAATTTGTAGATGAAACAGGTATTAAAAATATTTAACTTTTGTTTAGAAATATTTAAAACATAATAAACTCGTCAATCTGCTGAATTAAACACAAATTTAGATTCCTTGGAATTAAATTATGAGCATCTAAATTTGGGTTCTGAAACACTATCTAGTATGTAATTTGTAGTGTTTCCACCTAGTGACAAATCACATTTTTCTAGTCCTTTGAGCTCTGGTGGTAGAAAATTCTATCTTTAATTATTTCTATCCGCTGTAATTATTTAAATTTTCAGTTTAGTAATTTGCATGTAATTATTATTAAATGTTTGATGTGTCCAAGAGAAAAAAAAGTTATCTCCTTTGAAAAATACTTCTTTATAATGCTTGAAAAATACCAAATTTCTAAACCTTCAAAACTGGAGTATTTTTAAGATAGCATTAAAAACCAACTAGAATTTGCAAAGAGTAGTGCTGCCTTCTAGATTTAAAGAAGACAAGTAAAATCTGCAAAATTCAGTTTTTGATTTAAAATCGAGTCATTCTGAAGGAAATTTAAAGATTTTGATTTTATGTGGGTGAAAATTCACCCGGCAGAGGTCAAAGGGTTAAACGCTTTATCATTGCAAAGTTTCAGCCATAAATAATGGTAGAAAGAGATTTTCATTTTTACTGGTAGGAGTTTACTTTGGCGATAGTTAGGCCCTTTGTTTCCGCCATATTGTGACATCCAGGGAAACAAACTGACAGTTTTGCAAGGCATACTGACACCAGTAAAAACAAATCGAAATTTTTATGCCATTTTTGAGAAAAAATTCCATGAATAAGACGCTGAAATCAGACGCAATTTTCTATTCAATTTTACTGGTGGGAAGTTTGCCGTTGCGGTAATCAGAAAATGAAGATCCCATCTAAACAAAAAGCAGCTGCCATCTTGTGACAACATCCTCAGTTACTTCAGTCGCAACTGGTAGACAGTACATTAAATGCCCCCCCCTCTCTTTATTCATAACTCCATTGTTCAATCGTACCGCGCCATTTACATTGCTCTGTTTATAGAGATACTGACTCAACACCAGTTCAGTTTAGCAACAGACAAAGACACAGAAAGGATTATGCGATAGGTATTTTTCTAGGGTCAGTTAATCATACTATCTATGCGCCGGTAAAAACAGAAATAAAATTATTGGCACTAAGCACCAAATAGAGAAACTTTCTGAAGGAACGCGAGGTTGAAATTAGCCATTTAACATACTATTTATTAGTTGTATGCAAATATCATTGGCCAGTCAAACTTTTTCTATCGGTTAAGTGTCGACATCTCATAGCAATTTTTAGTGTATATTTTCACAACGCAAATCAAAGATAGCTGTTTTTAATTTTGATTTAGACTGCAAAAAGAGTGTCTGAAAATTTTGCACATTTTGGAGACATTTAGGATGTACAGTCGTGGAAAAAAAAGTAAACACCCCCTACTAACTCGTCAACAAATTATTGTAGACGAAAGTTACTGGTACCGAACGATTGAAAATAAAGTCTACTTTTAAATGATGTATATAAAATTTGCTTAGGGGGCCATCTACATATTAAAACGAATCCAAACTTAATTTTTTTCAATAGCAATACCCAATTTTAACGAGATATTTCAAATCTTCGGTTCAAACTATGCCTAGACACCAAATTTCAAGTCATTTGAATGATAAGTTTTTGAATTATAAACATTCAAAATTTAGTGCTTCTAATGTTAAATTACATTTTCATATTTTTATTTATAAATCCTGAAATTATGCTCCTAATGTGCTAATTTTTTGTGCAGCAATTATACTAATATACCCAAACATAAATATGCTGAATTTGCAATTTTTATAATTTTATGATATGAATTATGAATTATGAAATTAATATTCAGAAAAATTATGAATTGCAACGTATAATTTTTTGATGGATTTAGATTTATTAAGTCCCGCTTTATGGGAAAAAAATTTCATATTTTTCTTCCAAGTAGTTTTCAAATTATGCTTATAAAACGGTGAAATGATGGTTTAAGGGGCCGTCTGTAATAGAAGTTACTAGATATTTTGAAATTTCTTCAGCTGTTCTGTAATCTAGCAGGCTTCATTGACTTCTTAAGGTGCCTTGATCAAGATGGGGGCTCTCCCGGTTAACGAGAGAGTTCCGAACTTCAATTTGGATACAGCCCTTGAAATACGGTCGTTTTAAAATAATTAATTTCTCAGAAACTATTAGTACGAATTGCATAAAAATTTGTTTTTAGGCTAATTGAAGTGTGTAGAGTTCATTTATGCTGTCAGAATTGTGTACTGGTATTGAAAAAAACAAAGTTATGGTTCGTTTTAATATGTAGATGCCCCCCTAAGCAGATTTTATATACATCATTTAAAAGTAGACTTTATTTCCAATCGTCCGGTAAGAGTAACTTTCTTCTACAATAATTTGTTGAGGAGTTAGTAGGGGGTGTTTACATTTTTTTTTCCCACGACTCTACTTATTTTTAATAGTTTGTGTAGCGGATAGTCGAATTTCTATTTTATAAACAATTACAAAAAAACTAGGTTATTATACGACACATTGAAAAAAAAGGAAAAGAATAAGGGGTTAAAAATAGATTTTGTGGTGTTTCACGCCGAATCTATTTTGCTAATATTTCTTTTCATTTGGCTACTGTTTTTTATTTCTTATTCGCCAAATCGCTAATGTTGGTCAAAATCCAGCGAGAACACTGCCTCTATATGTGTAAAAATATCAAAATGGGATCATCAGAAGTATTTCTACTGTAAAATGGGATAAAAAGGTTAATTGTATATGCTTTAATTTATCGAATTCTTTGCTTAATTAATGTATAGTACCTGGTACACCGAGCATCACTCGGTGATTTTTTCATTCTGTAATCATATTGCATTGAAAAAATGTTATTTTTTTATTATTTAAGCATATTTATTTCTACATGAACATGTCATTTCTACTTTCTAAAAATAATAATAACACGTACTAAATATTTGTTTTTTGAGCCTTTTATTTATTTACAAATCTATATCCCTTTCTTAGTACTTTCTAGTAAAGCATTTTGTTACGTATTTTTGCAGTCTTTTAAATACTAAATTGATTGGTTGTTGGTGTATTCAATACTTTTTTCCATACAACATTATGAGTGTGATGAGGATTTTCTGTAGGTAGAAGTACGTTTAAGTTGTTTTGCCTCTTAACCCTGGAAAAAGCAACGTAGAGCATTCCATGCATAAAAACAGGTGTCGTAAATCGACGCCAACAAATTCGAAAGTCTGACCTTGAGTTTTATGTATAGTTATTGCAAATGCTGGCCTCACAGGAAATTGATGCATTTGCATCGTGCATCCAAGTTTGTGAGAATCGAGAGTTATTCGCGGAATATGTACTTCGATACCTGAATATTCTCCTGTGATTATTTTTGCTTTGATTATGTTATTGTAAAGATCTTTAACAATTAGCCTTGTTCCATTGCAAAGGCCTTCTGAAACATCTAAATTACGCAATCGTATGATTATTGCGTTACTTTTAAGCTTTAACTCATGAGGTGGCAAATCAGCTATTTCGATGGAATTGAGAAACTCCGTCGGAAAGTGAATTGCTCCTTCAGGTTGAAAAAATCGTGAATTTTGTTGTTTAGAAGTAGAAAAATCTCAAATTTTGATAATTCACAGAAAAATAGCGAACTTCCAATCAGGCGCAGAAAATGGGAATTTTGTCAATCGGGTGTGAAAAAATAGCAAATTCCATTGGTCGGGTAGGAAAAAATGGCGAATTTAGTCAATCAGGCGTGGAAAAACAGCAAATTTGTTTGATCAGGCACGAAAATTTCGAATTTTGTCGATAATGTGCGGAAAAATTGAAAAATAGTGAATTTCGTCAATCGAGTGTGAAAAACAGTGAATTTTGTCAATTGCGTGTGGAAAAATTGTGAATTTTGTCAATGTGCAGCGGGAAAAAAATCACAAATTCCGTCAGTCAGTTGAGAATCGTGAATTTCGTCGATTGGGTGTGGAAAAATCGTGAATTTTGTCAATTAGGAGTTGCAAAATCTCAAATCTCGTTTATTCACGAAAAATAGCAAACTTTGTGAATCAGGTGTGGAAAAAAGCGAGTTTCATTGGTCGGGTAGGAAAACATGGCGAATTTAGTCAATCAGGCATGAAAAATAGGGAGTTTTGTCGATAATGTGCAGAAAAACAGTGAATTTTATCAATCGGATGTGAAAAAACAGAGGATTTTTTCTGTTGGGTGTGGAAAAATTGTAAATTTTATCTCCGTCAGTCAGTTGAGATCGTGAATTTCGTCGATCGGGCGTGGAAAAATCGTGTATTTTGTTGTTTAGAAGTAGAAAATTATGCTGATTCACAAAAAAATAGCAAACTTCGTTAATCAGGCGCGGTAAAAAAGGGAATTTTGTCAATTGGGTGTGAAAAAATAACCAATTTCATTGGTCGGGTAGGAAAACATGGCGAATTTAGTCAATCAGGCATGAAAAATAGGGAGTTTTGTCGATAATGTGCAGAAAAACAGTGAATTTTATCAATCGGATGTGAAAAAACAGAGGATTTTTTCTGTTGGGTGTGGAAAAATTGTAAATTTTATCTCCGTCAGTCAGTTGAGATCGTGAATTTCGTCGATCGGGCGTGGAAAAATCGTGTATTTTGTTGTTTAGAAGTAGAAAATTATGCTGATTCACAAAAAAATAGCAAACTTCGTTAATCAGGCGCGGTAAAAAAGGGAATTTTGTCAATTGGGTGTGAAAAAATAACGAATTTCATTGGTCGGGTAGGAAAACATGGCGAATTTAGTCAATCAGGCTTGGAAAAATAGCGAATTTGTTTGATCAGGCACGAAAAAATTGCGAATTTTGCCGATAATGTGCAGAAAAATAGAAAAATAGTGAGTTTTGTCAATTGGGTGTGAAAAAACAGTGAATTTTGTCAATTGGGTGTGAAAAAACAGTGAATTTTCTCAATCGGGTGTGAAAAAACAGCGAATTTTGACAATTTGGTGTGGAAAAATTGTGAATGCTGTCAATGTGCAGTAGGAAAAAATCACAAATTACGTCAGTCAGTTAAGAATCGTGAATTTTGTCGATTGGATATGGAATAATTGCGAATATTATCCATCGGATTTGGAAAAATTACAAATGTTATCTATCGGCTATGGAAAAATTCTGAATTGTGTCAATCTAGCATGTAAAAATCGCAAAGTTCTTTGATCGGGCGCAGAAAAATAGTGAATTTCGTTGATCAGGCGTGGACAAATCTCAAATTTCGTTGATTCACGGAAAAATAGCAAATTTTGTCGATGAGGCACGGAAAAAAATTGAAATTTGTTGATCAGGTTGCAGAAAAATAGCGAATTTTGTCGATTGGATATGGAAAAATTGTGAATTTTATCAATCGACTTCAGAAAAATTGCAAATGTTTTGATCGGCCATGGAAAAATTATGAATTGTGTCAATCTGGCATGTAAAAATCACAAAATTTTTTAATTGGGCACAGAAAAATAGTGAATTTCGTTAATCAGGCGTGGACAAATCTCAAATTTCGTTAATTTGCTCCTTCTCTCCTCTTCGTTCATAAAGTTCACATTTCTTTTCATCGTCATTCACATCTTTAGAAAAAATAGTATCACTCCTTAAAAACAATCCTTGCTATATTCGTGTTAGATATACAAACGTAAACTATTGATGTGTCCTTGCCAACTGAATTGGATATGTTGACTAGGTAGGGGAACCTAGAGGGGTAACCCCCCCCCCTCTGAAACCATATTTTTTATACTATTATAGGACACAGATCACCACCCCGAAATATTCTCTCTGTGTTACTGATGTGGCCCTCGGCAATGCAGACATTTTTGCAAGTGGCCCTTCTCTAAAAAAGGTTGTGCTCCCCTAGCCTAGAACCAACATTAGAAAAAACTCATATGTTAAAGACTGTTACCTAGAAATCCGCACAAGCTTTGCAGTTATGGAAAATAGCAAAGGAATCAGGGGCGGATCCAGAGAATCGTTTGGGGGGGGGGGGGATACCGAGTGACATATAATCAAAGCAACAGTCAAGTGATATTCCAAAAATATATTGGAATATTTAAATATTACCGATTAATATAAGAAGTAGTTCAACACAAAATAAGTCTTTTTTTCTAATTTTTCTTACATTTTTAACTGCAAAGAAGTTCTTATGAAAATTACTTTTTTCATGTTTTCCCTAAGTTGAAAGATCTAAGGCTCAGTGCTGAAATAATTTAGAAATGCAGTTTTTAGAATCATATTTTTGTTATTAGATTTGCATATTTTTAGAATCATATTTTTGTTATTAGATTTGCATATTTTTAGAACCTTAATATAATTTGCAACAAATATAGGGAGATATTTTTTTAATGTTTCTAAAAATTTCATATAAAATTGATAAACATGATAATTAATAACAATTTAAGGAAATTTACCATGCGTAATTTAATTTTTTTTAAGATAATAAAAAAGAAAATTGAAAATATCTCTCCCAAGATCTTTTGCATAGGTATACTATAAAACTATTTTTAAAAAATTTAGTGATAATAAAATATTGAAAATTGAATGAAGAGTAGTATTTTTAAAAATGTATATTTTGACAGAAATGCTATACCAAAATTCATTACTACTTTACAATCAATAATAAAAATTTTGGGTTTTTTGTTATGAATATGCCTTAATTGTGTATGATGTTTACATTCATGTTTGTGAAAAAGTATCCCCCTTACTTTTTCTGCAATTGAAAGTGTTTTTTATATGAACTGGGTTATTTCTTATATTTTTAATGTTTGTTTGGTTATCGTAAATATTTTTATGCAGTTGCTTAAAGATTTGTGAATGATGCCTATTGAAATACACTTATGCTGCAGAAGTATTGAAGAGGCAAAATTAAAAGATTAAATTGTTTATAAGTAAAGAAAGATCTTGACTGACTTGTAAAGGTCCGGTCTCCCAAAAGCTGAAAGAAGCCAGTGACTCCTAAACATAAAAAATCCAGTCTCCACATTGTAAAACAAATGCATAAAAAAATAGCATTTATATGGGGAGAAAATTCAAAGTGAAAAATGATTTTTTTAGGTACTTTTCGGTTAGCCAGGCGCTAGTATTATATTTACATATTTATAAACACACACATATATGTATATATACGTACATGTATATATAACACTGGCACCCGGCTAGCTGAAAAGTACCCTTTTTTAATATCAGGGGTCGCAGCATATAGGACAAATTTTATTGTTCTTACCAGTAACTTTTTTCAATAATCTTCATGGAATAGTCCTATTGCATATCTTATAAAAACTTCTCTTGTCGATTACTGATAAAACATACTTGTAGGAACAATACAATTTGTCCTATATGCTGTGACCCCTGTTAATATGTACTACATTTGTACAAAAAATCACTAATTGCATCAAATGTATATAATTAATTTAGACATAAATTTCTTAAAATTTGAATAATTAATTAAATATAATATATATATTTAAATGTGTATAGTCGGAAAATATAGTTGAGCAAGTTACAGTATAAAAAAATGTGTATAAGCTAAGCAATCACGATAGTAGGGAATGTTAAGAAAACAATATTTCTTATTTTGATTTTGTCATACAAAAATGCATATTAAAAACGTGACATTATTTTGCACTTTATAAAAATCAAAATATACACTTTCAAACATTTGTTCTTCTACAACACACACACATAAAAAAAAGGCAAGTTAGATATTAAAAGTTAGTGGCCACAGATAAAAAATTTGTCGCCACCTGGCAAGTGGTGACCATCCATGAGTTTGCACCTAATGTTCGTTTTTGAAAGCTGCGCCTAGCACTCTGGGACGATTCTAGTAACCAAAGGGGTGTCACACTGAGTATTTTCTTAAGTTGTTCATTTGTTGGTTGTCAATAAGATTGGCACCAGGGACCGAAACTAGTGGGTTGCAGAGGGTTCATGTGCCCCGGGCAGCAGCATGAAAGACGAAGGGGGTGCCAAATAAAGATTTTGTTAATCGTTTCATACAAAAATGTATATATATGAAATACAAAGAAACTTGCAAGCTAATGTTAAATCTATGAGAGCGTTCTTTTCAAATTTGTGAAACTGACTTTATAAAAAAAATCTGCAACCAAAATCTATAAAGTAAACACTAATACGGTTAGAATTCTTTCTAAGCAAGAAAAAAAATCATTTGAAACTATTAATATGCAAGTGAAAAATTTAAAAAAGAACGCTCCGAAAGATTTAACATTAGTGATCCAGTTTCTTATAGAGCCTTGTGTAGGCTCTTACTGCTCAAGCTAATGTTAATCCTATGGGAGCCTTGTTTACATGTTTGTTGTTTGCCTTTATTAAATTATTTTTATTTTTTAAGGATTTTTATTTCTTTTTTGCACAGGGTACCTGCGGCAATAACTTTTATTGTGTATGAGGAGGGGGGGGGGTGCCAAAATCTATCCCCCGGGCTCAAAACAATCTAGTTTCGGCCCTGATTGGCACTCAACTAAATAAATGCCGTTCACCCCCTATTTTGACAAAATCAAAGAAATCCTGACACATGCACAAAAGCATGGAAGGCTTTGCTATCCGAAAACAAACAATATACTGACATGAATGTAAACATAACCCTTATTTTCTCAGATTCAACTAAACAAACAGCACAACTATCAGTTTCTGACTGCAGTTTTAGATTTATTTGTCTTTAAACCTTTTTGTACTGAATTATGAATTCATGAATTTTTTTTCTTCTAAAGCATGTACATCAGTGATTTTTTTTTACAAGCATTTACCTTCAGCTGTAATTAGAAATAAAAAAATTGTGAAAATTCCATTATAATGTTTTAAATTTAAAATACAGTTTCATCGTATGTTCTAAGGTTCAATTTAAGGTATTTTAGTTATATTTATTGAAACTTCATTTTTGTGGATTTATTTCAGAAATATATATATTAATTTTGTTTTTTGTTTTTTAATTTCATGCTGTTATAAGAATATATATTGCTCAGCTTTCTGTTGTGCCACTGTATACGTTACAGGTACACCAATAAATTTACGCTTGCTGTTCGGTCCAGTGTTCAATTCAGATGCTTTTCTCCGGGAGGGACTTTTGCGACTCTGGGGGGGGGGCATTATAGAATTCCTGGGGGGTTGCATTTTATGACCATTGAAAATGCAAAATCTCAAATTTTCTGGGGGAGGGGGGGGGGGTGTTCTCCCGGGCCACCCCCTGAATTCAACACTGGTTTGGTCGTATTATTAATTTTATTGTTGCAGTGTGAATTATGTATGATGTGATAGCAACATATTTAAAATGCAATAATAAAGCCTTTTTGTGGTAAAATTTATGTAGGCAAAAAAAGTGTACAAAGAAAAGTGCACAAAATCTGAGCGTATTTGGCACCACTGATTGTGCATAAAAAGTATAAAATTTAGTTAGGCAAAAAAAGTTTTAAAAAAAGTGCACAAAATCCGAGCGTATTTGGCACCACTGATTGTGTATAAAAAGTACACAATTTAGGTATGCAAAAATAGTGTAAAAAAAGTGCACAAAATCCGAGCGTATTTGGCACCTCTGATTGTGCATAAAAAGTGAACAATTTAGGTATGCACTTTTTGCACACAATTCAGTGTGCACTCATTATGCATAAGCAGAGGTGCCAAATACGCTCGCTTTTTATGCACTTTTTTTTACAATTTTTGTGCAAACTTTTTCTAGCTGGGTGGATACTTTTCTTTGTATACCGAAAATAAACAAATAAAAAGCACGTGGATTTTAGGCTAAAGCAGCAGAACATCCCGCAACATATCTATTAACATATTCGTGTGCTTTCTAATTAAATGAGTAAAGTAGAACCTAAACATTATATTTGATATTTACATACGTATTTAACTCTCTCATTAAGAGAAAGGTGGCAGCATTTGTCGATAATTACTTAAGTAAGGTGTGAGTACAAGTTTTGTTCGCACATAGAAAAAGAAGGCAAAATGATATAACCGCATCAGAACGATGGAGAGTGTGTTTTAAATTTATTGTTTTAAATGCTATGACTTAGGTTTAAGACTGCTTTACAACAACGAATATGTGATACAAATTACCTTGTAAATTCATCTAAAAATTAATCATGTGCTCAATAAATTATGTTACTTCTTTAGTCAAGCCTGCTGGGTTTTTTTTTCAAGTTTGTGTCATTATTTTCACCCAATACATTACCTTTATTCTTTCAATAATTTTATTGCCTTTATATCATTTACAAATTATTAGGTGGCGTCAACATCATATACATTCCAAACTTTTTCGTTATAGCATTTTTTTTCACCCAAACATTTACCAAAGAGATTTGTTTTAAATATCTACATATTTAATTTCAGTCATATGCTAAAGCAAGGGTGGCCATCTGTGGCACGCTCACCACCACTAAAATTTTACAGTAACCATTGCCTTATCTAATCATCGAAGCTCTGCGATTCAAGAAGTCGACTTTTTCTGTAAAATTTTAGTAGTGTCTGGCGTGCCACTGTTGGCCACCCCTGTGCTAAAGATATATCTATCCAAGGTCACTGCGTCCTATGTATTTATGAATTTGCTATCTTTAAAATATAATTATCATCACGGATTCTTTTTGCACGCACGTAACTAGGAATTTTTTAAGTTTTAAAAATCCGCTGTAAAGATTTTAGATTGAAAATAGCAGTAGAAAATAAATAAAAGATATAGGATGTTGGGAATCTTTTTATATGTGGAAATATTTGTATGTGTTTTTTGTTTAAATGGATGTTTTGGAGCTTTGGGCCAGGGTTGCTAGTTTGGCTCTCTTTGTAATTCCAAAATTTCGCATTAACACAAGAAATTTCTTTTAATATTCCTCATTTTATTTCATCTGTTTCATGATTGCCTAAAATAAAAATTCCTCTTTCGGTGTTTCCGGTAGGAATCAAAAGTTTTTAAATTTTACAAAAGGCCAAAATGGCAGCCGTGTTTTGGGCACATTTTTTATAAAACTTATAAAAACAACAGAGTCGGAACTTCACATACTTCTTTAACCAACGTAATATTTCTCTAGAACTATGTAAAATTGTAATAATAACTATAATATTACAGAAGTTACACCGGAAAATATTTTTCCTGTAAAATTCTAATTGTTGCAGTAATTATGATTTCAACTCATTTCTTATTTAAAAAAAAAAAAAAAAAAAAAAAAATATGAAAAACTTTTTTTACGCTTTAATGATATTTTTTTATTCCACGTATGATTTGAAGAAATTATCTGGAATTATTTTTAGAAAAGCGTACTTAACTGATCTATGGTCATAGAAATTTCCATAAAATTAAATAAAAATTGTGCGATTCCACTGAAAAAAAAGATTTGTATAGTAAATGGTGTTTGTGTTATATGTAAATCAAATCTATTTTTTGCATAAGAAATACATTTGTATATGTATTTATAAAAACACTTGATTTTAAACATCATGCTACACCTACTTTGCCCGCACTGCCGAGATGCCATCGTGTGCTTTTAAAAGGTGGTTCTTATCATTTTTCCACGTTTACCTAATGATATTTCATAAAAAATACTGGTGCATTATACTAATTAAGAAGTGCCGGATTCGGATTTCTTATTGCTGTTGAATTTCCATAGTGGTTCGGCTTCCAATGTAAATTGAGAACTCGGTCAACTTAAGGGTTATTCGTAACGCGATTTGTTGTTTGTGTTGCGAGTAGCACCCCATAACTTCCAAATTCAGAAACAACTCTTTAAAAACAGAAAACACCTTCGTAAGTCAATAGAAAATATAATACTGAGTTTAACCCATTAACCCTTTATCTACGACATTATGATCTACGGCAATTTTTTTCATGTAATATTTTTTTCAGTTACTGCGATGAAAATTAAAGGATTAACATTAAAAAAATACTCACCCGTGAGAAATTTAATTATTCAGACGTAATTAATTAAAGTGGTACTTTAAAGTACCGTCAGTACACTATGACTAAAATATCGTAACAAAAACCCTACAAGGTATTTCAACTGGCACCAGAAAATATTTTCGATTTTATAAGTATGTGAGATATAGGCCTTTTTTTATTTACAAATAAACCGTTTGGTAAATTTCGGTGCCAATCATTTATTTCAACACTTTAGAATTGAAAATGCTTTGCTCCTGAAAGGGTTAAAAAAACTATTTTTTATAGGTTTCGATCTTGTTAGCAGTCTTTTAGTTATGCGACGTCAATATTCCAGGGACAACATGTTCTCTCGCATCTCCACGTATGCAATATATGAATTTACATATGCCATTTCTAGCATACCAAAAACGAGCCGGTGCCACAACTTTTTCGATTTCCTATAAAAAAATAACAATGAAACAGAAAAGAAATACTAGGGAAATCACTACTGCACTACATTTTAGTAATTGCATTTTAAATCCGATGAAAACGATGGATAACTACACAGACGAAAAGTAAACAAGAAGATTTTCTCCAACACCCAGTGTATTGACGGAACTTATAACTACCACCGAGTAATTCCTCTGTTAAATCAAATACATACACCGTTAACCTAAAATAGGTAGTCAAATTGTATTCTAAGATCCTAATGAACACATAAAAGGAATCCAACAGATATCTTATATCCTTTACTGTGTTTGCAGCAATGAAAAGACGAGTGTGGCAATCTGTACGAAATGTCGGCACAAAACGCATCGTCTGCTTCAAAGATAGCCTCATTCCTCTCTAAAATAACAAATCTAGAACTACTGCTGCCATATATTCGGATAAAGTGGAGTTAAAAGAACGTTCTTTGCAAAGTACAGTTAGAATATTAGTATTATTAAATATGGTATAAAAGTTTAAAGTGAGTGGTACATATAAGTACCGTCAGTAGGTAAAGGGTTAACCGTCAAAACCATTAAGTTCAGATTTTAAACTTTTTAAGTGAACGTCGTTTGCCACCACAAACTAAGAAATATAACTTTCGCTTTATATGATCTTGAAATTTTATGTCTTTAAGTAAGGCCAATTTTTTAATTGAAAAATAGTGGTGAGAATATAAATAATTCAATTATATGCATTTATTTTGTGGTGTTGCGTGAACGCAACACTAGCGGTTAATGGGTTAAAATTTTGACCTTAGATATTTTAGGCATATTTATCCATTAAAATAATTTATCACATAGCTGCCAACATTTACGCTTTCTTCTTACCACTAAAATTTTACACTAAATAGTATCTTTTTCAATAGTCGAAATTCCAAGATTAAAGAAGGCGAAAATCTTTTTTAAATTTTAGTGGTAGCAAAAAAGCGTAAAAGTTGGCAGCTATGTTATCACGTTTCATCTGTAAACATGAGCAAATAATACAACTTATACCGGTAAAACTTTGATGGAAATGTTTAACCAATTTGAGCTTATTTCTACGTTTTGACTGGTTTAGACTCTTATGAAAAATTCTCGACGTTGTGTTGTCTTCATTGTACAGCTCAAGGAAATGGCGTAATTGTTTGACACCTATTTACATCGCGTGTAGCTCGCACGTTTACGATATCTTACTCTGTTCAAATTTTGACATAGGTATTTCTCAGTAAATTTTTCTGTTATGAAATTTAGAATTTTCTGAAACGCTTAGGATGGCATAGCGTGTCAATTAAGCATAAAATCATTATTTAACACTTTGGGGATCTCGCGTCGTAAGGTATCCGCACACCTTTGAAAAGTGATTTTCAATCAAAATATTGATTTTTCATTTTTGCTATAATATTAAAATCGAATCATTTAACGGTTGAATTATGCTTAAATTGTGTCTGTGTCTTAATTAGAAATAGAGTTACAGCCGTTTAAGTTACAGGTATTACAGCTTTTCAATTGTGTTTAAAAGTTATTTTTAGCTTTTTCGCAAAATGAAATTTTACAAATTCTTACTGTAAGCAAAACATCCTATAGCAAAAAAAAAATTATGCATGAAATGTCTTTAAATTTTGAATACTTCTTTTACAAATATTTATTGAGGGAATAGACTATATTCATTATAATACACTAATTAATTTTATTTTTACTGTAATATAAGTGACACAGTTGTAATGAATTTTACAAATTATTCATAACATCAGTACTTCAACAGCCGCGGAATCTGAGATAAGGATGCTAGTATAATGCAAATAGTCAATATCCTGGACAAAGTTTTTCTCTTTATTATGCAATTTACAAAATGCCAATAAATTGGTTTCTTTTTGAGTTATCATGTTTTATGAAAATGCCAATTGTTCGCATAATTATGACTAATTT
>OZ010797.1:210886773-210986773 GCA_963932465.1 Maratus speciosus
ACATAAAAGCGAAGACAGGAGAACGGGCTTTAAGGATGTTTCTGTGGACTGGAAACTCAAGTCCTTGCACATCTATGATGACGTCAGAATCTTCTTGATTTAAGTATAATTCTTTAAAATCTTGTAGTAGTTTGTTGCCTGGAAGTTGTAAAACATGTCTTAATATTCAATAAAACCTTAGTTAGGAACAAAGAAATAGAAAAAGTACATATTAAATTTATTACATATTATCCTTTTAAATAACCTTAAAACATAATATCCTTTTAAATTCATCCTCCGACAGTATTCAGCGTATTCAGCACTCTGTAGCATGAGCTAATTGCAATAATGGAGCTAAATTTCGTAAAATGATTAAACAATAACGAAGGCTTCTTTGAAAAAATAGTTCCAAATGCTTCCGCTAGAGGGATATGTGGTTTATTGGGGGGGGGGGAGAATCGTTCGATCCCTGTCTTGTTTAATTATCCTACAAGTTTGGCCCCATTCTCGCAGTTAGATCGCACTACAAAACACACAGTTTAATTATGGTCACCTTGTATGATGTGTGAAATCTTTTAAATTAAGTGTATCTTACGACTTTTGTTATCTCTTACAAAAATTCCCGATAGAATTCTATAAAAAAATTATAGAAAAAGTATTATAGAATCCTAGAGAATTATCGCCCGTTTTTCTATAAGCTATTTTAATTAAAAGCTATAGAAATATCTGTAGAAGTTCAATAGAAATATCTGTAGAGCTTCTATAAAATATCTATAGAAATAATAAGAGTTTCTATAAAAATATTCTAATACATAAATATTCGAATTTAGCCTAAAACACGCAGCTGTTTCCAGATGGTCCCCCTTGCAAATACTAACCGCTTTCGATGCTGCTTCTACTTCGGTGAACGAACTTTAACAGGTACTTCCAGCTTGGTACATTTGTTAACAGTTTCTAAACTCTTTTATACTATTTGGACTTTGTATCTTTTGTAATTTGCGTTCGCAAATCATTAAACCCGTATAGAATTTATGCCAAATCTCAATTAAAGATTGAAAAGAAGCCCGTTAAAATAAAGAATTTATTTATTTATTTATTTTATTGGTGGTGTTTAAAAAATTAATGAATCATAAATAAACTCATTAACCATAATTTAAATCAGTAGTTCAACTGAAATATTATTACATTAATAATTGAATCACAATCTATTAGAAGTTAATTAAATCATAATTATATTAAATCTATGGAATACTATTGTATTAAACTAATGTATTAGAAAATTGCTTTTTTTTAATATATAGGTGTAAATAAATTTGTAAACATAAAAAAACAATAGATATATCTACCCTATATATATAAAATCCTAATGAAACGAATTTATGAAACGGATATTATGAAACGACTGAATTGAAACGAATTTATGTAACGATTCTATGAAACGACTGATTAAACAACAGATTATGTTTCACGGCGATTTCTCCTAAAATATGGAATACTTTGCGATGAAATTAAAACCAAAAATCCGCATTGACCCACAGATCATAAAACTGGTATTAGAATTCTTAAATTCGAATTACTTTTCGAAATATTAATTTTTTTCTAATTTTAAATACTTTTTTCTAATGATGGCAACTCAAATTACAATCATAACAGATATTTTTTTTTCATATTTCAGAAAAGGTTATAACTTTAAACTAATTTGGCAACCAGTTTGGCCTTCCTTAAATCTATGCTAAGAACAATGCTTTTTTTTTTTTTTTTGTATTTCGTTATCATTTTATTTAATACAAAACTTTCATTTAAAACTGAAACATTAAAAAATGAATGGCTTTCACTTAATAAAAATATTAGGTTCAGATGTCATATACGCACCGGGGTACGTAATTGGTACCAAAATGGCGTTATTTTGTCTGAAATGGTAAGCCGGCTATTGTTGCTTATTCATTAATAAATGTTTATTTACATTTATTTTCTTTTTATTAAAAACAAAGATGTTATAAATTGCTTTGTTTTATAGTTATTAATTAATTATTTTTATTAATTGTTATTTCATTTTAAAAATAATAGAAAATAATTTAAAAATACATATATAACTGCTATTCGAAAACGAGGTTTTCGCCAAATTGTCGTAAAACAAAATCACGCCAAACCCGACGCTTATATGACATGTGTGTTAAATATTAAATGATGCAACAAATCATGACATTTAATTTCAAATTCAAAGCAAATTACCAATATCGCCAAATTATATACATCGCCAAACCACTCACCAAATTATACAAGTTGACGTAATTTTTATTTTAAATAACGAAAGAATAAATGAATTAGTATAAAAATACAAATACAAATAAAGCGTCGAAATAAAAATCACTTGATGGCGTACAGACGTGTAACTTCCTAACAGTCAAGTGAATGTGACATTTACGATCAACCATTATTGGCATTTAATCTTATAGTCTGGCGATAGATTTTTGGTCAATGGGATTACCAAGTAGTACCGTTTTAACTTACCACTCCAAAAATAAAAAAAAATTGCTAACTTACGAGTTAAAAAAAAAAAGGTATTTTTCCGTTATACGGACACCATTAGCGACAAGCGACAAAGCGACAGTTGGCGCAAAATGAAAATCACGTGAATTGAAACATTTGAAAAATAAAAGAAAAAACACTGTCGATAGTAAAGTGAGCCTTTTAAAAATATAACATTTGGAAACTACAGACTTTTACGAACTATTTTACTAAATCACAAATATATACTTAAAATAAGTGAACAAATTAACTGTTTTACAATAAAGTATAGCAAATAATAGCAAATCACAATGTTTCGCATGGTTTACAATAAAAATCCTTTTCACGATCAGGGTTGAAATAATAAACGCATTAGCATACATTTTGGCATGGTGTCCGTATAACGGAAAAGTACCAAAAAAGCTATTGGCGAGATTTGAACCCGGCTAACATAAAAGTACCAAGAATTCTTTGCGATCATGGCAACTTTTATGGAGTTTTATTCGAAAAAATAACTTTGATTCTTTATTCAAAATAGAAACCTTTCTTATGAAAAGCGAAGGAGCTGTTGATGATAGTCACATGACTTAGGCTATTATTACAGAGATTGTTTACAATTCTAAAAACACAAAGAATAATATTTGCTAACGATTGCAAATTTATTTACACATGGCTATTAAAAACAGAAAAAATACTTTAAAATTACTATTAAATGAGTACGTTTTAAGTCAAGCAGGAAAATATTGAAAATTATGTCTTGAAAATTATATTTATACGTGAATATTAAAAGAGAAAGGAAACTTTAAAATAATAAATACATTAATATGCGTTTAACCCTTTCCGGGGCAAGGTACTTCTATTCGTAAAATGTTGAAATCAGTGAATTGCACCGGAATTTACAAACAAATTTCGAAATACGAAAATGTTTTTGTTCACTTACTTGAAGGATTTGAATCAGCTAGCCGGGACGCCAACCTGTAACAGCTTGTGCACCCATGTCCCGGCAGCAAAACCCCCTCAACTACTCAGAGAAGCCAAGCCGGAACGGTTTGGTTACAGCGACAAGTAATACAAAATATTACAGTGACAAATAATACAAAATAAAATACAGCAAAGTCTCATTCAGACTATATACAAGCAAAATTGGCACCTGCCAAAGAAAAGCATATGCTGTTTAACTAAAATAATAATAATAATAAAATATAACTAACCAAAATAAAACTAAATCTTCTATAAACCAAGCTAAATTAAAACTAGAATAAAAGCACAAATCACACACAGTGAGAGAAGCAATAACTAATAATTTACATAACAGAAGGCAGCAGAAGAAAATAGATAATAGTCTGTCATCCTTCGAACAGCCTCTATTAATAATTCAAGCCAAGAAAAACACTTCGTCTTAGATTAAATGTCAAATATTGTGATGACTGTATTATTTTGTTCACGTACTTTTTTTTTTTTTTTTTTTTTTTTTGACACCCAGCCAGGACCCTAACCGTGAGGTTTATGGAACTAATGTCCTGGCGGGAAAAAAAAAAAAAAAAAAAAAAACCCTCCACAATCCAGCTCCGCGCACTACCAAAGGACCGGGCAAACCAACGGCATATATAATAACAAAATAAATAACAAAAACATAAACTCTTATACAAAAATAAAACATAGCAACTCGCTTTGATCAACAATATACAAAAAGCATGTTTAGAGATTACCATGCAACTTTTACAAGAGTGTGGGTTTATGGGTAACTCCACAACCAACTGAAAAACAGAAACAATATCAATAACTGAAGATAGTCCAATAAAATAAATAGTCCTTAAAATCAAAAATCAAAAATATTTAAATCAAAAATATTTTTTCACGTACTTAATAAAAGGAAAATTTTCATTCTAATATTCTGGTGCCAATGTGGCATTTAAAAATTAAAATTAAGTGGTCCAAAAATGAACCACCGCCCTTGAAGGGGTTAAAGCAGTAAATTGTAGTAATTGTAGTAAATTGTATTATGGCAATCGTTTTATAACGCTGTTAAAAAATACCGGTCGGCACTCTGTTTACTTAATTCATTTTATTTTAGCTTCTTTTCAAATGTTTAACTGATCTTCTTTAATCAAACACGAAAACAACCTTTGGATGTCTTAACAGCAACTGATTCGATGTTAAATTTTCGCAATCAAAGGGTATTGAATGGAAACCCGTTTACAGGGAGATCGCTATAGGATTTTTCATTATAATTCTTCTCTAATCTTTTAGAAACCAATCAAATTAGCGTGATTTTAGATTCTGCGATGTCTGAACGGGGGTTAGCGAGTGTAGCTTGCAGGGGGTAGAGCCCCCTAGTATATATATAATTAAAATGAAATCACAAATGTATGAACAAATTGGTAAAATTCTATAGACGAACAAAATATGAACATTGAAAACCACAAATGTATAATAAGAAACTATGAATAACCTACAGAGTCGCCAGAGGAGCTTGTGGGTTAATTCATAGTAAAGATATGTTATTTAATCCAATTTTGTCAGCATTAGGTCTAAAATGACAAAATTTAGCCCTTTATAACATATCAAACATTCCCAAAATAAATGGAAAAAATCTAAGATATCCAAAAGTTGAATTTTTCCAGATAAGGTATTAAAAGATAAATAAATAAAGAGAACATAATACTTCAATGACTAAAATTAAAAATCTGTTTACTAAAAAGGTGCATAAAAGTTTATTAAAATATCCCGTTACAAACTGAACTGGTCTTTAAAAACTTAAAAACTATTGATGTTAAAAATCATATCAAACAGAAAAGATGATTCCCGAGATCTTTCAATCGCAAATGCGATCATTTTCAAGGGATAGTTTCACTGAAATGTCTCATTCCCTGTGCAATTATATCAGGCTGGGTTGGGTTGGGTTGGGTTGATTTTTGACGGCCAATTATCTACACGAGGGATATAGGCCCGGGGGTCTTTCTAAGGGAACCTAATCCGTATTAACGCATGGAAGATCCACGGCTCGAAGAAAACCACGAAAACTCCGAACGATTAGGCCGACGGGCGCGATTGGGATCGAACCCAGCACCTCCCGTCTACCAGCTTCGAGAGCAGAACCTCTCGGCCACTGGTGGGGCTATATCAGGCTGGGAAAAAGGATCAGTCTATTAGTTGTCAGGGGTGTCTATGAATTTGTTTCGTTTCGAAGCTGAAGTGTTAGTTATTTTTAAAATATTAAACCAAATATGAGATGTGTCATAGGATAAAACATCATTACATACACTATTTCCTTTACTTAAAGTCTCCAATGAAATCTACAATCGATATAATCTCTCTATTCTAAAAAAAAGTAACTACCGCTGTCACCGCCGCCGCCGCCGGTTTTGATTTTTTTGTGACCGGAGGCCTTTCTTCGTTAATATTAACAAAAATAATGCATACAAAAATATGAAAATCAGTGGTTTTATACAGAAATGTTTGATAAACACGCTGATGCAGACAGTTTTCAAATCGAAGAATTATTTTAAGAGTTATTTAATGCTAAAATTGGACAAAATTGTTCCACTAAAAAAGTTTTATAGCAGCAAAAACTATACAGTGTAATCATTTTTAGATCATTTTATGCGTTAGAATTTGCCGGAGTGCAGATTGCATTAATTTTTTTATTTTGACTTATTTTTTCAGGTTTTATTTCTATTTTAAATTCAAATTTTCAGCATTTCTAGAGATATTTTTTAAAGATTTCAGAAAATTGTACTAATTTAAACTGTTGCCAACTGTATAAAAAGCGCAAGCAATAATGTTTGCTTCAAATTAAAAATTTATTTACACGTGACTATTATAACCAGGAAAAAAAACTTTCAAATTAGAATTAAATAATTACGTATAAAAAGCAGGAACTTATTGAAAATTACGTCATAAAAAGTATACACGTGAATTTTAAAAGAGAAAGGATATTGTAAAATAATAAATTCATTAACATGCGTTAGAAGTCTTAGGAGAAATTACATCATATTTACGTCACATTATAGTTATTACATAAAATGAACACAAAATAATATTGCAAAAAAGTTTAAATTTAGAAATTGCGCTAGACATTTATTTGATATTTTGAGAATTAATTTAAAATGTCTCATTTAAAAGAACTTTCTTTTCGCTTTGTTAAAAAATACCAGGAGACAAAGACTCTCTTTACTTAATTCCTTTTATATTAGCTTATTTTCAAATGTTGTTACACGTGTATACGTCATCAAGTTATTTTTATTTCGACGTTTTATTTGTATTTTTATTAATGTTGTGCTAATTTATTTGTTTTTTCGTTATTTAAAATAAAAATTATGTCAATTTGTATAATTTGGCGAAATTGGTCGACGAGATAATCAAGTAGTACCGCAGCGGATTTGGCGTTAAAATTCCACAATCAAAGAGAAATGAATAGAAATCCGTTTATAGGGAGATCGCCACTGCTTTTTAAACTATAATTCAATCTTTCGAAATCTTTTTAAAGCCGATCAAATTAGCGTGCATTTAGAGTCTGGGGTGTCTGGACGGGGGTTGGCGAGCGTAGCTCGTAGGGGGCCGAGCCCCCTAGTTACTGTTGAAATAAGTATTATTTAAAACAAATTACAAAGAGAAAATTTTAATTGGGAAGTAACTATTCATTAAGCGACTATTGGACATTTTTTATGCACAAACCTTTAGAAGTAGAGGCAGCAGGCTTTGGTTCTGTCATAGATTTTATCTAAAATGATCCTGAAAAAAAAATATTCTGCAAGTTAATAAAATCGGTTCGTAAACTTAATTTTCTTTAAAATTTAATTTTTTAATTTATAGAAAAATGGTTTAAGTTAGAGTCCTGCATCGGGTCGGGTTATACGCTTTTACGGTTCGGGTCGGCGCTATATATTCGGGTGCGGGTCGAGATTGGGTCGGGTTGATTTCAACGTTTTTTGATGCCGGTCGGGTTCGGGTCAGGTCGGTTTCGGGTTGACTTTTTTACTCTTGCGGATCGAATTCGAGTGGACTCGATTCTTTAAAAGAATGTCCAAAATATTTTTTCATATTAAAAGTCTATAGAAACCACAGATCAAAGTTTCACAAAAGCAAAATGCGTGCCTGTCTGTTTTGTTTCTGGAAGTTAATATAAAAACACTTTTTCAACTACTACGAACTGTGGTACGATAAAACGAAGGCTTCAGCACAGCTCAAGCATTTTTGCTGCATAGTTACAATTCTAATGTTCCAATCTTGATACTTCTAACGTTGTTATGACAAAAAACTGCTATGTGATAAGTAGGAAGACAGGAAGGATCATTAACATTTTGCTGCGTATTGTAATTTGAATCCCTTAATTCTCGCTCCTGTGATATTCACGGACCGTGTCTTTTATTCATATTATTTGATTCCCACCAGTTTTATAAAATAGTGTAATAGACTTTATTATGGGCTCATTTTACCTGTCATCAAATAAGATGAATATTTCTTTTTCAAAAAAGTGGGACCAATAAGCAATTTGAATTTTTAAACCGTAATTTAATGCGACCGTTAAGGGGTTAAAGTACGATAAAAATATAATGCACTTTGTTATTTTGAAGACTCGTGAAAGGATAACTGCTTCTAGAGATCCCTTGAAAATGTATAAAGTGAATAATTTAATTTTGATGATACAGGATGCAGCTATATTGGACGGGAAAATTTTCAAAATAATAACTGCTGATAATGAGGATAAAATAAAGGAAGAATGCCAATTGTGTAAAACAAGGTACCGCTATAAGTGGAACTTTTGAAGCCGGAACTAATTTTAAAGCATATTTAAAGATTAGATTTTTAGTTTTATACAGTTAGATATCGATTGAAACATTACATTTTCTACTTTCTTTGTTTTCATTGTATCAAAGTTTTGTATAATTTATCATACATGTGATATTCATTTAATTGAGGTTGAATTATATTATATTAATAGTCCCATTTGTTGACATAGAATATATATTATTATTAATCGTATTTCGTAGTGCATTAAAACATGATTTACTTTCCTTTTATTTCGGATTCGGGTCCGGGTAGACTCTAATCCGAATCTATATTTGACTCTATACAACGATAACGAGGTCTCCTCTATTCAAAGGTCTATATTTGAATAATAAAGAATATAGATTTATTCATTCTTCTATGTGAAACATAAAAATTGTATTAGAGGTACAATTCTAGATTATTTTTCATAATGGCATTAAAATAGGATTTACTTTCTTTTCATTACGGGTTCAGATCGAGTTGCGGATTGAAATATTGTATGTCCGGTTCGGGTGCGGCAATCCGTACGTCGTCGGTTTGAGTCAGGTTGCGGGTCGCCAAAAATTATTTTTGCGGGTTGCGGGTTGAGGAATTTTTTTGTCGGGTTGCGGGTTGACTTAAAATGGAATTTTCGGGTTCGGGTCGATATCAACCCGACTCGCGCAGGACTCTAATTCAAGTAGTTGCTATCGTACATTTATTAACCTAAAATAGCATGATCTTTCAAGGCTTCAAACCCAAACTGGCTGCTTTTTGGCACAATCATCATATGTATTATTTCTGTTGCAAAAAGTAATACATAGCGTAAAACGATGAATGAGGTATCATTGGTTAGGATTTTTCACCCACATTTGAAATCGCATACAGAATTTAACAAATGTATAACGTAAAACGGTGAATGAGGTATCATTGGGTAAGATTTTTTCGTATACGTTTAGGTTAAGCATTATCATACATATTATTTCTCATGTTGGCATCCTTTTTTCTTTGCATATACAAAACGCACAACGATGAATGGGGTATTATACAAAAGGTTTATGAAGAAGATTTTTACATGGTATGCTCATATACCGTTAAAACAAGTTGTTTTATTTAAAAAATTGCAGTTAAATATATAAATTAATGAAAAATGTATCAGAAAATAAACTCAAAGATTGCTGTGCGAAAGCCTCGCACGTGTCTACTGGTATGTATTATATCTGCAGTCACCATTCCTTTTTTTACCAGACTGCCAAGAAGGGTTATGTGTTTGACGCGTATCTGGGTATGTGGATTTCTTTATACCCTCAAAACATCCCAACGGCAAGATGGATTTTAATGAATGAGGTCTCTATCGATTCGTCTTAACCGTTCGATGGTTACAGGCTAGGTTTTGTTTTTATAAATTCAAAATGGCGGCCGTAAAATACAAAATGGCGGTAGACATGAAAAAAAAATTGCGCGCTACATTGACTGGCATATCATTGGTTATGTCTTTCAAAATGAAGACGATGTTTCATTGACTATTTTACAGTCAGTAGCTCTGTTTAAATATTACACAACCTGGAAGATGTGTAGGTAGCATCTCCGGAGCTTTACTGCAACTCTAACCATCATAGACATCAATAGGCCTCATCAAAACACAGTTTATAAATAGGAACTAACAATTAAACACAACTGAAAAATCCACAATACAAGTAAATAGAAAAATAGGTAAATAACATAAAAAAATAGTTTTACATTAATGAGAAATAATTAATTAGTTCGCTTTTTATGCAGCCGGGTTTTTTTATTTTTTTTAATTTAATTTTTACTTGTCTACGTATACATTTACAAACCGCAAACAATATCATTCGAATGGCTTTTAAATCGACTTTAATTACCATTTGCTGCTAAGGAAATGGTGGACGTTTAAAAAAATTTCTTTTAACTATCATAATAGAGATTTGAAATTTTGTGCAAATACATATTCCATCATAAGTATATAGAACACCTTAAAAGAAATTTACAATCGTATTATAATTTCAAAATCTTGTAAAAAATTTAAAATTTAAAACTGAATTTTAAAATGCTCCTTGCGTCTTAATTTTTTAGATAATTCCTCGATTTTGGATTTTAATCACGTAAAATTCTATTACAAATAAATCTGTGTATCCATTTTTAATCCCTTAAATAGTTAATTGTTTAGATATATTTTTCTGAATTCCATATTGATTTTCATCCAAATTCTGTCTTATAAGTTAAAAATCAAATTTAATTATCTGAATGAAGTCGAATTTTAAAATGCATACACAGTTTCTTTTTAAGCAATATCAGGATTCTTCCTTATCAGTTTCATGAATTTTGATGAAAAATGAACTAGCAAGGATCATTTCAAAAATTAAAAAAAGTCGAAACATCAGTGTTGAAAAAAACAAATTTAAAGCATATTAAAAAGACAAAAAATTGTTTGCGAACAAAATTAAAACACTGGTAAATTTGCGTAAAATAATAGCATCTGCATGCGGTTTTCCACGAATGACGTAGTACAAATTGAAGAATAATAATACATACCATGCATGAGATTGCAAAAAGATAAAAAAAGAGGAAAAATGCGTGAAACGGAAAAATGAGAAATTATTTAAAATAAGGGTTTTTTATTCACAATAAAACTGTTAATATTTTTGTTTAAATGCTGCTTTATTAAGACGGTGGGGGGGGGGGGGGGTTAGAAATTCATGCAAATACTATAAATAATTCTAAACTGAAAGTTTCTATTTTAAGTTCATAATTCTGAAGCAATGTTTTACATAGCTATCTTAGGTAGTTGTCCAATTAAAATTTTAACATGCTTTTACTCAAAACATCAGTTCATAAACATGGCAAGATAATGTTTAATCTGTCACACAGCTGTAAAAAAAATCTGGTGAAAACAATGTTGTAGCAAATTTTTCGCGATTATTTGATGAAATTCGCGTTTTTTTTTTTTTTTTTTTGACAAAATTTATGTTTTTTTTTACGAAATTTGCATTTTTTCCGCGATGCTTTGACGAAATGCGCGATCTTTTGAAAAAATTCGCGTTTTTCCGGCGTTTTTTTGACAGAATTTCGTTTTTCCCGCTATCCTTTGAACAAAATTCGCGTTTTTTCAGCAATTCTTTGACGAAATCCGCGTTTTTTTCGCGATCTTTTGACAAAATTCGCGTTTTTTCGCTATCTTTTGACTAAATTCGCTCTTTATGGCGATCTTTGGAGAAAATTCGTATTTTTTCCCGCTATTCTTTGACAGAGTTCACGTTTATTACATGATCTTCTGACGAAATTTGAGTTTTTTTCTCGATCCTATGTCCGAATTTGCCGACTTATGGCCGATTTTTTTTAATTTCGGAACAAATCCTCCCTGCGAGAAACGGCAAAAAATCGGGAAAACGCGGAAAATGACAAAAAAGCGGAAAATCGGGGATCCGCGGAAGAATTTCATGCCTGACATACAAAAATGAATGTCGATTTTGGGGTCGATTTTTGCTCAAATAAAGGTCCACGGTCCCCTTAATTAATATTTAAATAAGCATTGTTTTCGTAAATGAAATGAAAATGTTTTCTCACAGGGTGTCTATTCCAGATCAGCAACAATTTCCCTGACTTTTCCAGGTATCGAGATTTTGCGGTGTTACACACAGAAACTCTTAAAAGTTGTGAATTTGAGAGTGCAATGATTATAAAAAACAAGGTGGAAATTGCTCGTCAAACGTGGCAAATGAGGTGCGTTCGTACTATAACTAGTTTTATAATTATTTTTTGCACCCCATATTGTACTGAATGTATATTTTTTTGCACTTCATAAGTGCATAGTCTGTAACATCATTAAAATGCACTTGCAATAATTTTTTTTCCCATTCCCCGTATAATGTAACGGAAAACTTTTGACTGTCCCTGTCATTAAACTATACATCCGATTTTCATAAAATTTGAAATGACTCGACAAAATTTTGCAACAACCATATATTTAAAATTTCACACCATTCAGTTGGGTAGTTTTTGCTCTGTTATATGCGGACAGACAGACGGACTGAACGACGACTATAGGTGCTACGTATTTATATAATTACGAACGCAACTAAAAAGAAGGGGGAAATTTCGCATAAAACGAGGCAAATGAGGTGCGTTCGTACTATAGGTAGTTTTATAAATATTTTTTTTCCACCGCATATTGTTCTGAATGTATATTTTAGTGCACTACAAAAGTGCATATCAATTTCATTCTGTTCGAAAGGCTGTAACATCATTAAAATGCACTTGCAATATTTTTTTTCCCATCGGCCGTAATGTAACGGAAAACTTTTGACTGCCCCTGTCATTAAACTATACATCCGATTTTCACAAAATTTGAAACGACTCGACAAAATTTTGCAACAATGATATATTTGAAATTTTAGACAATTCGGTGAGGTGCTTTTTGCTCTGTTATATGCGGACAGAGAGACAGACGGACCGAACGACGACTATAGGTGCTACGTATTTATATAATTACGAACGCACCTAAAAATAGTACAAAAATTATAAAGCGTGGATGTCTCCCCTTGGTTTTATTTTATGATTAAAAAGCGAAATTGAAATGTTTAGGAAGTAAAAGGCGCCATCGATCAATTGAAGCAGTTATATTTCTCGTGTATCCTAAAAAGCATGTTAGATTAAATTATATTATATATGTATTCAATTTATTTTTCTTTCTCCCATGTTTTTCCCTAAGCAGATGACGAAATCCGCTAATGCAGTTAAAATAAGACAGTTAATTTTTATATCTCGCGTGTCTTTTACTATCTTCGATCAGTTTTTACAGTAACTTTCATGGAATAAATGAGATGATATTATGGCTTGACTAACGTTGTTTGTAGATGTTTTTATCCTTAATTTTTCTTTAAAAGATTAAAATCTGCATCTAAAAAATATTAGATATTGTTGAAAAATATCAAATTGCAGTGCGAAATCCTCTCACAGGTCCACTGGTTTTTTATTTATTTTTGTTCACAAACCTATCAAATTGACAAGTGCTAACTCGATTTATTTTTCCGGTTTTCGGAAAAGGCAGAACATTTTTCTGTATGCTGTCAAAGTTGGCATTTTGAACCGAATTTTCATATGCAACATGGTAAGAAAAGAAAACTGTCGCCCAGAGAAGATAGTCGCTTTTAACTCATGATATAACTCATTCATAATAAAATCAAAATCACTATTTGATTACAAAACACTTTAATAATCATGCCTGCCACTATTATGCTTTTATGTTTTAGAAATAGTCAGAAAATGTGTCAGAGTGTGCGTTGTTGACCAGGGATTCTTTTTTTAGAACTAATTTAAGAACAAAAACAATCATAAATTAATGCAACAAAGTAACCAATTCAATAAAAGACACATACAACAATATATATTAAAACACACTTACACACATAAATAACGCCTGCATTCAACATTTAAAGGTATATATAAATATTATACAGATATACATACAATAAACCCAATTGGAGTGAAAAATTAGCCAGAGCCAGGAATCGAACACGGGACCACAGTATACAAGACTGCTGCCCAACATGTTTTATTAGTGAGAAATTGCAGACCCAGGTATCGGCCGGAGTAGCTCAGAGCCCAGAGCAGCAGTCTTGTATACTGTGGTCCCCGGTTCAATTCCCGGCTCTGGCTAATTTTTCCCTCCAGTTGGGTTTATTGTATTTATTGTATGTATGTCCGTATAATATTTATATACACCTTTAACCAATTCAAATTTCCATAACAATGTAAGCAAATGAGAATTTTAACTCCAAGTATCACATATTTCCCTGCTTACACAATTATAAAATCGAATAATTCATGTTGAAATAAATGTTATTTTAAAAGAAATTACAAAGGAAAAAGTTTTAAGTAAAAAGGAACTATTCAACAAGCTACTATTAGACAAGTTTTATACGAGCCTTTAAAAGTAGAGGATTCAGGTTCAGCCTTAGACTTTTTGTCTGTTGATGCTGAAAAAAAAAAAAAAAAATATTTCGCAAGTTAATAAAATCGGTTCGTAAATTCATTTTCCTTAAAATTTAATTTTATATTCATAGAAGAATTGTTCAAGTAGTTGTTATCATAAAAGAGCGTGGTCCTTTAACCCTTTGAAGGGCGGTGATCACGCGGCGTGACCACATAATTTTAATTCCAAAACTGACAATCCGCACCAAGAATATTTTACTAAAATTTTGCCTTTATGATGAAAGTGTGAAAAAGCAGATTTATATTTTCTAAGAAATTCATTCATAAAATCTGGTGTCAGTCAATTATTTCAGCATTTTATGAACAGAATTTCTTTGCCCCTCAAAGAGTTAAGGATGTTCTCAAAACCAAATTGACAACTTAATGACACATTTTTAATTCATTTTCGTTTGAAAACATATCAAATTAGGGGGTGCTCTTACTAATAATAAGACTTTGTAAAAAACTATGCAACGTAGGGTTGAGTATAGCTGTATATACTAGAAAATTATGAATGGGTATACCATAAAAGTTCAAAGAGATATGAAGCCTAAATAATAACAAATATTTCTATTCTGTATAACTGTTTTTTTTTTAATCTTATCCCAATCTGTTTATGGTGAACTTAATTCGGTACTGACAATAAAAGTAGTACATATTTAAGCTTCATTTGGCATTTCATAAAACAAAATTCAGCGTAGTAATAATCCTTTCTTTTTACAGTGTAGCTCAAACAAAACCCTTGTCAAGGTTAAAGGCATTTTGCTAAGCGCTCTTCGAAAGGAGGTCGCAAAGTTCCAACGCGCCTTGGTCCGTGCCGCGTTTTTGCAGTAGGTTTTTAATTAATTCTCAAAGATACGGGAGGCGTATTGGGAGATACACTCAATGCAAACTAATCGCGAATTTCATAGTATTTATGTGATGAATTCTATTTAAATTAATCGGTTTTTAACAATTTGACGTTTATTGCTTTTATACTGCTACTGGGCAATACATTACACAAACATATCATTAAAAGTTGTTATCTAGGCTTTTAAAGCCGATGGTACACCGCACCTCTCATTATGTATGTCCAAACCAGCCGTCTTTAAAGGTTAATATCTCGACTAATTGCCGGCGATTTTTTTCGAAAATCATTATCAACTATGCTTTTATACTTCTGCTACGGTAGATACCTTCAGCGCTCCTCAACGCCTTCGCTGGATCGAAATTTGTGTGTAACGGAAAAATGCGCTTTTCTCAAAAACTATGTGAGCTAGGGTAATCGCTATAATTTTCCTGCAAGGTATAAATTAATGTCTACTACATCTAATTTTTTCATAATGTCAGTTTCAGTAGATTCGGAAATAGAGGTGGAGGGGGGCCATATTTTTGCACTGCATTTTCGACATGTATCTGAACTACGTTATCTGGACTACGTATCTGAAAATATAATACGTAAAATTAAAAGAAATGTATTTTTGAGTTCAGCGTTTTGAAAGATTTCACTTGATACCCCACATTATATACAAAGAAAAGATTTTTTTTTCCCAAGTAACTTAATTATCCCTCTACATTTTTACTAAATATATTTATGAATGTTTAATAATCTGAAAATATAATAGTCTTTATTACTTCCCCCAATTTGAGCTTTCCATGTTCAATAGTTTATGAGTAAAATGTCTGTGACAGACAGACAAAAGATTGATCTTATAATGGTTCGGTTTTTACTTTTTAAGTCCGGAAAAAAAACTTCCATTAAAAATTATTTCCATAACCATGCGTGCAAGTGTCATGCTTGTATGTTTAAAAAACATTGTGGCAGGACGTTTCGCTTTGTTAAGCGGGGATTTTTTGAGAACTGCTTTAACAACGAAAACAATTATAAATTAATGCAACAAAGTAATCAACTAAAATTTCCAGAACAATTCAAACAATGCGTCTGCGTCTGTTAGTCAAAATATTGCATATTTTCCTGTTTATGCAATTAGAAATTCACATAATTAATGCTGAAACAAATATATTATTTAAAACAATTTACAAAGGAAAAAAATTAATTTTGAAGTATCTATTGAAAGAGCCACTATCAGACATTTTTATGTACAAACCTGTAGAAGTAGAGCACTTTTGTTCTGTCACAGATTTTTTCTCAAATGATCCTGAAAAAAAAATATATATATATATTCTGCAAGTTAATAAAATCGATTCGTAAACATAATTTTCTTTAAAATTTAATTTTTCGATTTATGGAAAAATTGTTCAAGAAGGTGTTATCGTACATTTCAGAAATCTGTCCGGATATCTGTTAAAAATTTCAGAAAACTTTTCTCTTAGGGTCCTGTTTTTATGAAATTGTGAAGAGCTTTTTTACATTTGTGAAAAATCTTGCCCTAATTTTGTGAATTTGAAATGAACGTTATACTCAGGTTCTTTTTATATATTTTTAAGAAAATATATATATGTAAAATACATATATTTTCTTTATATATGTAAAACTGGCAGATCAGATTTTACTTTTAATGATTAAATTTGTGAAAGTTTTAATTTAGAGCTGGAAACATTTTGTAAGGGGCTTATTTTTAAGACAAAGAATTTTGTGAAGGGTCCTTTTTTAGGGTGAAAAGATTTGTGAAGGGTCCTGTTTTGAGATAAAAAATTTTGTGAAGGGTCCTGCTTTGAAATGAAACATTTTGTGAACGGTCATTTAAAGGACCCAATATCTTCCTAAATAGATTCCTGCATTTATTAACCTAAAACAGCATAATCTTTTAAGGCTGTTCTCAAACCCAAACTGGTAGCTTTTTGACACAATCATCATATATTATTTCTGTTGTCAACATCCCTTTTTCTCAAATTATGAGAGAAGATAGTATCTCGAGTGACACAGCTTAAGCCGAAAAGTTTTGTGAAGGATCCTTTAAAGGACCTAATATCTTCCTAAACAGATCCCTGCATTTATTCACCTAAAATAGCATAATTTTTTAAGGCTGTTCTCAAATCCAAACTGGTAGCTTTTTGACACAGTCATCATATATTATTTCTGTTGTCAACATCCCTTTTTCTCAAATTATGAGAGAAGATAGTATCTCGAGTGACGCAGCTTAAGCCGAAAAGTTTTGTGAAGGATCCTTTAAAGGACCCAATATCTTCCTAAACAGATCCCTGCATTTATTCACCTAAAATAGCATAATTTTTTAAGGCTGTTCTCAAATCCAAACTGGTAGCTTTTTGACACTGTCATCATATATTATTTCTGTTGTCAACATCCTTTTTTCTCAAATTATGAGAGAAGATAGTATCTCGAGTGACGCAGATTAAGCCGAAAAGTTTTGTGAAGGATCCTTTAAAGGACCCAATATCTTCCTAAACAGATCCCTGCATTTATTCACCTAAAATAGCATAATTTTTTAAGGCTGTTCTCAAATCCAAACTGGTAGCTTTTTGACACAGTCATCATATATTATTTCTGTTGTCAACATCCCTTTTTCTCAAATTATGAGAGAAGATAGTATCTCGAGTGACGCAGCTTAAGCCGAAAAGTTTTGTGAAGGATCCTTTAAAGGACCCAATATCTTCCTAAACAGATCCCTGGTTAATAAATGATTTATTAACCTAAAATAGCATAATATTTTAAGGCTGTTCTCAAATCCAAACTGGTAGCTTTTTGACACAGTCATCATATATTATTTCTGTTGTCAACATCCTTTTTTCTCAAATTATGAGAGAAGATAGTATCTCGAGTGACGCAGATTAAGCCGAAAAGTTTTGTGAAGGATCCTTTAAAGGACCCAATATCTTCCTAAACAGATCCCTGCATTTATTCACCTAAAATAGCATAATTTTTTAAGGCTGTTCTCAAATCCAAACTGGTAGCTTTTTGACACAGTCATCATGTATTATTTCTGTTGTCAACATCCCTTTTTCTCAAATTATGAGAGAAGATAGTATCTCGAGTGACGCAGCTTAAGCCGAAAAGTTTTGTGAAGGATCCTTTAAAGGACCCAATATCTTCCTAAACAGATCCCTGGTTAATAAATGATTTATTAACCTAAAATAGCATAATATTTTAAAGCTGTTCTCAAATCCAAACGGGTAGCTTTTTGACACAGTCATCATATATTATTTCTGTTGTCAACATCCTTTTTTCTCAAATTATGAGAGAAGATAGTATCTCGAGTGACGCAGATTAAGCCGAAAAGTTTTATGAAGGATCCTTTAAAGGACCCAATATCTTCCTAAACAGATCCCTGGTTAATAAATGATTTATTAACCTAAAATAGCATAATATTTTAAGGCTGTTCTCAAATCCAAACTGGTAGCTTTTTGACACAGTCATCATATATTATTTCTGTTGTCAACATCCTTTTTTCTCAAATTATGAGAGAAGATAGTATCTCGAGTGACGCAGATTAAGCCGAAAAGTTTTGTGAAGGATCCTTTAAAGGACCCAATGTCTTCCTAAACAGATCCCTGCATCTATTAACCTAAAATGGCATAATTTTTAAGGCTGTTCTCAAATCCAAACTGGTAGCTTTTTGACACAGTCGTCATATATTATTTATGTTGTCAACATCCCTTTTTCTCAAATTATGAGAGAAGATAGTATCTCAAGTGACGCAGTTTAAGCTAAAAATCGTAGAATAGTAGTACACTTTATATAAACAGCTAACTCGAAATCAAAGAAAATGTGACATTTAATATCGCAACAAATATACCACGTATCTTTCTGATTTTTTTAAAAACAGTCTTATACCTACCAGCTGTCTAATCCTATCCCCAAATTTCTCCATACAGTATATTTTTGAGATCTCGATACTCATATTAAAGTGAAATGGGAAGGTATCTTCGTAGGTGTTGGTGTTGTTTTATAACGGCCGATTACCTGTAGAGGGGATATGGGCCCGAGTGGGAATGCCCTCCGTGGTTGGTCTTTTTAAGAGAACAAAAGCCATATTTACGCATGGAAATCCAAGGTTCGAAGAAAACCAGGGAAAATCCGAACGATTAGACCGACGAGCGCGAATGGGTTCGAACCCAGCATCTCCCGTCTATCAACTGCGAGAGCAGAACCTCTCGGCCGCTGCTGGGATGGTGTCTCCGTAGGATGGGTCATATTTTTTTTCTCCAAAATGGCTTTTAAAATTAATATATGCTATTAATCGCTTTGAGATCAAGCGAGTGATGCTTTCCTGTTTTTTTTTGTTTTGTTGTTGTTGTTTTGTTTTTCTTTTTCAGGAAAAGTCTTGTTTTTTTTATATATATAATACGGTTGAAAAATGGGGATATATTTCTGTGCATGACAATTCATTACCGAAGATTCGGAAACTTGATTTTATTTATTCACACGGCTCAGCTTCAAATATTTGTGGCCCCTAATATATTTTCCTGCTGTCGCCCTCTAGGGACAAGATAATAAAATACAACCATGTCCTTCTAATGTTTCAGATAAAATTAAACTATGTTTTATAAAATAAATATATATAAATAAATAAATATAAAATAAAAATATTATACAAGTAATTTATTTGAAAAATCCAAATATATGAAATTTCATTTTTACGTACCATCAAATTTTATTTTATATTTCTTTTAAACAAAATAGTTATAAAAATATAAAAAAAATCAAATTTTTTTTAGTTGTTGAAAATGGCCATGCAATCATGACGTGTTAAATTCTACAAGAAAATTCAATTATTTTTAATTTGGCTAAAATGGTTTCTTACTGTATTATTTCAACTAAGTGAAATGTATGCAAATGGGTAATATGGCACAAAGAAACCATTTACATAAATTTAACTTACAGTTTTGGGTAGCGTGTCTCAAAAGATAAATCAATTTATTAAAGTAAAGACATTTCCATGTATAATGTAGGTTCAGTGAAAGTGATATATTTAACAGTGTACTGGAAAATTGAAAGTATTGTTTGGATGTGTAAATACATTTTAACAAAGTCAAAAATAATTTAAAATGAGTTTTTAAACCTTTTAAAGCCACATCAAGACGACATTTAAATTTTGATATCACATCTTTTAAAATTCATATTTTGATGTTGTTGGTGTTTTTTATGACGGCCGATTATCTACACTAGGGATATGGATCCGGGAGGGAAGCCCTCCGCGGGGTCTTTCTAAGGGATCCTAACCCGTATTTACGCAAAGTTCGAAGAAAATCACGGAAAACTGCGAACAATTAGGCCGACGGGCGCGATTGGATTCGATCCCAGCACCTCCAGTCTACCAGCTTTGAGAGCAGAACTTTTCAGCCACTGGTGGAGCCAATTCATATTTTGAAATTTATAAGAGATGTAAATGAAAAAGCATCAGCAAATAAATTTTTATACTTTTCATGTTGAACATAACTTTTGCCCATGCTATTATAAGTAGAACAAAAAAATTAAGACATCTAAAAAATTTTTAATTAATAGCATAGCGCAGCTCAAAATTTGTTATCATTATTTTTAATATCCATATTTAAAATCTTAGAGCCATAAGATAAAGCGCTGCGACACAAACTTTTAACGCATTAAGGGGTATGCATTAAGGGGTTTTAAGGGGACGCATTAAGGGGCATAATGTCTAGCGTAGAGCGATGAATGGGGTATCATTGGATAGGATTTTTCTCCCACGTCTGACTTCGCAGACTGAAGTTAACTAATATGTAGCATACGATGATGAGTGAGGTATCTCTGGGTAGACTTTTTTCGCCCATATTTGGCAGAACATGTTAAAAATCAGCGTCAGATACAATTAATCCCTTCAAAAATAACTAGTGTCATTAGTTTAAACCTTTTAAAAAATAAATACAAAATTTTTTATATAAGTGGTGAATGTTTATTATGTCAGTGGTTTTAGTTTAATCCCCTTTTTTTTTTTTTTTTTTTTTTTTTGAAGAATAGTATGGCAAACGAAAGTAATATTCATTATTAATAAGTGAAAATCAGTTGTGTAACGCGCGCCACCCGTTTTAAAAATCGACTCGACCGGCACTCACGTGACTAGCTTGCGTGAGCTTTGCCGAATGAAAAATGCTGCGAGTTGGAGAGGGGTTTCGTTACAGCGTTGACAGTAGTTAGGTTCTGTTTTGAGTTGTGGAACCATGTAGAAAGTTATTCGTGCTTTTATTATTTTATGTATTCGTGTGATCTTCTATTTGTTATGTGCCGTCTTACCAAGAAGAAATAAAATATATTTAAAAAGCTACCCCGAGAAAGTGTTATTTTGAAGTTATGTGAAATTTCTGTGTGATTTGATACTGAGCTAGCCTGACAATTGGCTACCCAACGTCGGGCCCCGAATTCGAAGGAAAATGTTCTCATCCTAATTCTACAAAACAATGATATATTTTTATTCAAGAAGTGTTGTTTCAACTAGCATACTTTAAAAAAAAAATGGCACGACCGGTCCTGTGAGAGTGAAATATGTTCCTAATATTCTACAGATTCGATCGTCGTCTGCGTGTAAAATATGTTTTAAAATTCTACAGATTAAGTCGTCATCGAATTGTGAAATATGTTCTGCTATGTTTCGTTACGTTTGCCATTTTAATTCATAGTCTTTCCACCATATAATGTGTGTTTTCTTATTTTTTTTCAAGTTGTCAAGTTCTACAAAATATTTCGTTAATGTCCTAAGAAAGTTCTAGGATGTTTGTGCTTTTAAGGGACTTTCACATCATTTGTTCTTAGAACGGTGCCTACTGTGTTTGTGCCTATAGTGGTTTATTCTACAAGATTTATTTGTTCTACAAAATATTTTTACCAAGTAAGCGTTTTAAATAGAATGGATCCATAATATTTTTATTAAAAAGAATGCATTCTTCATATTCTTAACTTCGTAATATTATTGATATTCTAAAAATTCTAAATATTTTTGACATTATTAAATTTTAATTCATTCTATTATTTTCCTGTCATGTTTTATTGCATATTTCCCCTTCCCCCCTCCCTCACCCATTATTCTGAAAATTATACTTTGATTCTGTTCATGTATGTTTAATTTTTACTTTGCTCTAAGTAAAATATTTTGATTCATAAAAAAAAAGGAAAAAAAAGAATGAGTGCGAGAGAAAGCGAAAGAAATATTCATTTACGTTTTCGTTGATCTTTTTTTTTTTCTTTTCTTTTTAAAAGAGGAAAAATAAACTGTTTTCAGTCAAATATAGGTTGTTCAAATGTTATTTATAATTCTATGGCAATTCTCATAAAGATACGTCTTTATTTATTTAATTTTTTTTATTGGTTTCGTAAGAGAATTGATTGCTATTTTTATTTTAAGTGTTTGTTATTATTTAAATGCTAAACGTAAGTATTTAATTTTGAGTTGCTGATTTATTGATGAAAAAGCCTTGAATGTGATTAATTTCCAAAACGGAATGAGTAAGTTTTTGCATTTATTATTTGTTTATAAAAGAAACTTTATTTTCTTTTAAAGTGATATTGAATGAAACCGATATTAAGTTTTCGTAATATAATAATAATATTGATTGAAAATTTAATTATTCAATTATGTGTTTGATATTGTTTATAATATTGTTTGTAAGTGTTAACTATTCAGTAAATGGTTTTATATTGGTTAAAATATTGTTTAGATTAAGTGTCGCGGTATGGCCATACTGTTTATTTATACCTGCAGGGATTTAAAGTTTGTTTTATTTTGTAGTCAGAGTTTTGTTAAGGTTAAACCTTACTGTTTTGCTTTACAAAAGTCTTGTTTATATGAGTTGTGACGGCAAAGCTCACACGTCTGAGGTATAATTTAAACGAATTTTCGGCATCTGTGGGGTACTCGTTTTGTTGTTTTGCTAAAGATTAAAATGTCTGAACTTAATAAAGCTCGTAAAGAGGATTTATATCAGGTTGCGTTAGAAATGAATTTAGATGTTCAATCCTCTATGACAGTTGTCACATTGCGTGAAAAAATTAAATCCTCCCCTCCCCCTCGTACGAAGTTGATTTTGTAAATTCATTAGTCAGAAACCAAATTTCAACTCGAGAAGAAGAACAGCGCAGGCAAGACTTAGAGGAAAAACCAAAAGTAGCAGAGTTAGAGGAAAAACAAAAAGTAGCAGAGTTAGAACAGCGTAAACTGGAATTAGAAGAAAAGCATAGAGCGGAAGAGTTAGAGATAAAAAAAACTTGAGATGAATTTTGAGCTTGAGAAGCTCAAGTTACAGGCTCAGAGCCAAAGTGTTTCCAGTGGGGCGGTAGGTGGTAATGCAGCAGGGGTAATGTCTCACTTGGAGAGTAAGATAGATATCCAAAAGCTGTTGCCTACATTCAAGCCAGAAACTGATGATGTAACTTTGTTTTTGGTGCTCCTGGAACGTCAGCTAAAGCTCTCGAAGGTACCAGAGCATCTGTGGGTTTCGTATTTACTCAGTGTTGTACCATCTTCTATCTCTACGCTTATCGCTCGTGAATCGGAAGAAAACGCTTCAAATTTTTCACATGTTAAAGATTTACTTCTAAAAAGGTTTAAAATTAGTGCCGAAAAGTTTAGGCAGCTGTTCTTTACTCATCGCAAGGCCAAAGAAATTACTTGGCGATATTATTATTTCGAACTTCGAGCTTATTTTGAAAACCGGCTTAAAGAATTAACTGTAACGCCTTTTGAAGCTCTTCAGGATCTTATCATAGCTGATCAAATGAAAAGGCGCGTGCCTGTTGAATGCAAACAGCATATGTTAGATGATTGGGAAAAATTAAATTCGCCAGTCGACCTTGCCGAAAAATTAGATGCGTATGACATTATTAGATCTACGTTTCCTGAAAGAGATCCGGTTGTACCTCAAGATAAAAAAGAGTTTTCTCGTCGAGAAAATAATTGGAAACAGAGTAAGCCTCCAAAAGAAGACAGATCTTCCCCTAAGTTTGCTAATCGACGCATAGAATCCGATATTGTTTGCTATGGTTGTGGTAAATTGGGATTTATAAAGAAGAAATGTCCAGATTGTTCCCTTACGGTTAAAAAACAAACTGTTCAAGCACATCGTCTTGAGCTATATAGTTTAAATACATCAGCAGTTTCAGCTCCAAATGTGCCTATCACGATCTGCAATAAGAAGGTGCTAGTCTGTGCAGATACGGGAGCGAATCGTTCTATTGCGGGAGAATTTATGTATGAATTATTTTTAAAAACTGGTGTTGCATTGAACCCTCATATTCATAAAGTAACATTAGCTGACGAAATTACCGTAGTTAGAAACACTTTGTCTGCCACTGTGCCCGTAGAGATTGAAAGCCGAGTCTTCGAAACTGAGTTCATTGTATTACCAGATGCCAAGGGTAATAGAACTCTTTTAGGTATGGATTTCTTACATAATGCTAACATAGTGTTAGATACTGCCAACAAAACATGGTATTTCAATGATAAACCTAAGGAAAAGTTTTATTTTGTAGACAAATACGAAGAAGAAAATAAAACGTCAGCTAGTGCGGTCGAAGTCAGTCCGTACGCTGTACGTGAAGATGAAGGCAAAAATCTAAATTCCGATGAAAGGGACAAACTTAATGATCTGAAAAGGTATGAAAACTGTTTTCAACCAGGGGGAGAGACAACCACGTTTGTGGAGCATAGTATCAATACAGGTGATAGTGCTCCTGTTGCTGCACCACCTAATAGGATGACCCCTGCTAAGAAAAATATTCATAAGAAGAGAATAGAATATGAACCTGGAAAATCTAATGTTGTGGCTGACATGCTGTCACGCCCTGTCTATAATCATCAATCTGCTTTCTGTGAGACATGCAATTTTGTCAGCATAGACATGCCAACAAGAAGTCCAAACGATATCAGAGAAGCACAGTTGCAAGATGAAAACCTTAAAAAGATCATAATTTCTTTTGAAGACGAACAGAAAAGCTAAGATTTCGCCAATTGGACTGATAGAGGATTCCTTATGAATCAAGGTGTGCTTTATAGGTATGCTCCCGAATCAGATGCCGAAGAAGCGCAACTGGTCGTTCCAGTACAAGAAAGACAAAATATTTTGAAACTTCATCATGACGATCCCTCAGCCGGACATTATGGTGAAGCAGGAACTCATCAGAGAATTGCTAAAAGATATTATTGGACAGGCATGAGAGCATACATTTCTGAATATGTGAATAAGTGCCCAGAGTGCGCTCGTTATAAAGCAACAAATCAGAAACCAGCCGGTTTATTACGAACACCTGCTTATGCTCAGCGGTTTGAGACCCTCAGCATTGATCTCTTTGGACCATTGCCTGCTAGTAAAGATGGGCATCGATGGATTTTTATAGTAGAAGATTGTGCCACTAAATGGATCGAACTATTTGCCTTAACAACTGCCACTGCACAAGAATGTGCGACTACTCTGATTGAAGAGATCTTCCTTCGTTATGGTATCCCAAGAAGACTCATAAGTGATAACGGCCCTCAGTTTGTGAGCGCTGTTCTACAACAAGTTTGTTACATTCTTGGAATAGACCAATCATTGACACCTTTGTACCATCCTCAGGCCAATCCGGTCGAACGCAAAAATAGAGACTTGAAACCTCGAATAGCAATCCTTGTTGGAGATGAACAAAGTTCCTGGATTGACAAACTTCCTTTTATTAGATTTGCTATGAACTCTGCCAAGTCTGATACAACTGGCCAAACTGCCGCCTATCTGCAATTTGGTCGAGAATTAAGAACAATCGATGATGTGGTGAACGATTTTAGAGCTGTTGTGGAAAATGACAATTTTGTTCCGGAAATAACTCCATATCTTAAACGTCTTGCAAATATTTCAAAAAGTGTGAAAGAGCGTGTTGAAATGAAACAAGATCAGCGGAAGAAATATTACGATACAAATTGTAGACGAGTGTATTTCGCACCTGGTGATAAAGTATGGGTTACCCTACACCCTGTGAGCAAAGCAAGTAAAAATAAAACAGCAAAATTTATGCCTAAGAGAGATGGTCCATACATAGTTTTGACTCAAAAGTCACTAGTGACATATGACATTCCTAGCCTGGACAATCCTACTGAGCGAATTGGTTCTTACCATGTTTCCGCCTTGTCACCTTTTCAAAAAATTGAAACTATTCCAGTTGCACCCTTGAGAAAAAGAGGAAGACCCAGAAAGCATCCTGTTTCCTCTCCGAGACGTAAATCGGAAACAGAGGGGGAGGATGTAACGCGCGCCAACCGTTTTAAAAATCGACTCGACCGGCACTCACGTGACTAGCTTGCGTGAGCTTTGCCGAATGAAAAATGCTGCGAGTTGGAGAGAGTTTTCGTTACTGCGTTGACAGTAGTTCGGTTCTGTTTTGAGTTGTGGAACCATGTAGAAAGTTATTCGTGCTTTTATTATTTTATGTATTCGTGTGATGTTCTATTTGTTATGTGCCGTCTTACCAAGAAGAAATAAAAAATATTTAAAAAGCTACCCCGAGAAAGTGTTATTTTGAAGTTATGTGAAATTTCTGTGTGATTTGAAACTGAGCTAGCCTGACAATTGTTTATAAAAATGGTGAGTAATAAATTAAACTTTATAAATAAATAAATAATATTAATACATGGAAATTACTCCAGAGAGAAACATTCGCCTTACTTACAATATTTCAAATGAAAAGCAAATTTCAAAGTAATTGCTTAAGAGGCGCAAAGGCCAACATAGTGAAAAAGATTCCATGCCGGGACTCGAACTCGGGCCATCAGTATAGCGCACTGACGTTCTACGACTAAAAAACATCGACTGATACTCAGCCTGGAAAATTTCTCACTATTATATGTTGGCAAGGCTACAAACGCAGCACAAGATGGAATATTTATCGTGAGCCACCGACATGGGGTAAACACGAAGAATAATTAAATCCAGCATCGATAGAAACTGAAATTCTAATATATTACAGGTATTGTAGATTAAAAATTACTAATTATAAGGAAAACTTCGGTGTTTTAATATAAAATTAATAAAAGATATTTAACTTGTGTTTCATTTGATAGGAAATTAAAAAAAAATAAATAAATTATAAACTTAAAATATTAAAATAATAATTATTATTATACAGTTAAAATTTGAGTAAAATCGTTTGGGCTTAATAATATTGAGTCAAGAAAAATATAAAAGTTGTTATAGCATAATTAAAAGACAAAACCTTTTTCACCCTTTATTTATTCATAGTTTGCAACAGTTATAGCAAGACATAAAAAAAGGTCCAAATTTCAAATCAATTTATATGATTTAACAAAGTTTACATTTTTTCACTTATGGATTGATGCAAAAACTCAAACTCGACATAAAATATATTGTTACAGTGTTTGCATTTAAATTTCCTTGGTATGCATTCTTTTGATGTTTAGTTAAATCAGGCTTTTTTGAAAACGAATTGGAACATATATCAAAATTATAAAAGACGGGGATCTTGTTATGAGACATCCTAGTGAATTCTTAACAAACTTTCGTAAATAGTTTTTTTCCACATTGATCACATTCAGTAAACTTTTGAAAAATATTGGGTGGGCTCAAAAATGTTTAAATAAAATACCACATACAATTTTTTCCCAGTGCGTGTGTGTGGAGGCGGGGGAGGAGCGAATGACTGAAGAATGATAAATCAAAGTGAAATCCTTGTTTTTCCAAGTAAAATATATAATTATTATAATTTAATAGATAATTTATTGAATTATATTCTTACAAGGCTAATTATTGAAAATGGTCGATTCCATCGTAACTGACGTAACACTTTATTATCGAATTTTGTTTTCAAAACTGTAGAAAATTTACTAATAAAACTAGAACAAATTTTTAGAATTTAAAATATTTCTTACTAAGGACTTAATACCCAAATACCTGCAGATTATTTCCATCTCTCTTTTAGCCCCAAAAATTGCAATTCAAAATTCTTTAACTAACGTAACGTAAAATATATACACATTTTTTTCTGCCTTCATTGAAGTGTAAAAATTATCAAAACTATCCCGTTAAAAAAAGCGATAAATTATAACAGTAACTTGTTTAATTAATTTCTGAACAATAAAAAAGAAAAAATGGCATTTACACATGCAACTAACGTAACATTTGTTGTGTAACTGACATAAAATTATGACTTTACAAAGACAATAATGGTACTTAACTTAGTTTGTAAACAGTAATTTACAATGCCTTTTTAATAGGATTTTTTTATAGAACATAAAAATATAAAGCTTTTCAATCACACCCTTAAATTAAACATATTATAAATTTTATCCCCCCCCCCCCCAAAAAAAGACAATTTTTTGTGGAATTGCCCGAATACAAAAAAGTCCTTCCGGCCAGTGCCGGGAGGAAGAGGTAGCTTTCATAATCCTTATTTTAAAAAAGCCAACTTATATCATGCAAACACACGAAGCTCAATTTAGTGGAAACCGAATATAGGAGATTCAATACTAATTTTTATCAATATAATGAATGAGAATTTCGCGAAATTAGTCAGCTTTATCCAAGCTGCTTTTCTTTAAAGTAACTTATATTTGGCTGCCAAATTCGGCAATTTCTTAAAGTGCCTGTCATTTTAAGACAACATGGTGGATGAGGCTAAGCAGTGAACTTGGTCGAGACCTTAGTAATTGCTGTGCACATGCTCACTCACATCGGAATCGTTTAATATATAGGAGTGCTGTCGCATGCAAAAAATCAGATTTTTCAAAATGTCACCCACAATAGAAATTGAAAGTGCTATATCTGAGCCATTTTTTAAGGTAAAGACAAACAAAAAATGCTCCTGAATCCTTATATCAAGATCAAATACTTAAGAAAGAAACCTTTTTTCAATTTCTAATTTTTTTGCACCTCACTTTAAATATATATATATTTTTTAATTTAATGGCCGCCATTTTGAAACAAGATGGCTGATGAATCTGGCCAGCGAACTTGGTCGAGGTGTTGATGTATTATACTATCCACATGCCTTCTTACATCGAAATAGGCGAATACGTGTGTTATCGCGTGACAAATACAAGATCGTTTCAAAATGTTAGCCATGCTAGAAATTCAAAGTGCTATAAATCAACCATTTTTTAAGATATCAACAAAAGAACAAATTTTCAGAAACAAAAACTGCTCCGGAATCTTTGTATCAAGGCCAAACACATAAAAAAAAATCTTTTTCATTTTCCAATTTTTTAATACCTCATTTTGAATTTTAAATTTAATTTTTTTTAAATGGCAACCCTTTTGAAACAAGATGGCGAATGAAGCTGGCCAACGAACTCGGTCGAGACATTGGTATGTACTATGTACAGACCAAGTTACATCCAAATAGGTTCATAAATACGCCTGTTATCGCGTGACAAAAATCAGGTTGTTTTAAAATGTCAGCCACAAGAGAAATTCAAAATGCTACTACTCAGCCATTTTTTTTTTAGATATAGACGAAAGAAAAACTGTTCCGGAATCTTTGTATTAAGGTTAAACACATACAAAAAAAAATCTTTTTTATTTTCCAATTTTTTTGTATCTCATTTAAATTTTTTTATTTTTTTTAAATGGCCGCCATTTTGAAACAAGATGGCGGATGAAGCTGGCCAACGAACTCGGTCGAGATATTTGTATGTACTATGTACACACCAAGGTACATCCCAGTCGGTTCATAAATACGCCTGTTATTACGTGAGAAAAATCAGGACGTTTCAAAATGTCAGCCACGCTAGAAATTCAAAATGCTATAACTCAGCCATTTTTTAAGATATAGACGAAACAAAAAATGCTCCCGAATCTTTTTATCGAGGTCAAACACATAAGAAGAAAATATTTTTTCAATTTTCAATTTTTGGTACCACATTTCAAATTTAAATTTTTCTTAAAAATTTAAATGGCCGCCATTTTTAAACAAGATGGCGGGTGAAGCTGGCCAACGAACCCGGTCGAGACATTGGTATGTACTATGTATAAACGAAGTTACATCCAAATCGGTTCATAAATACGCCTTTTATCGTGTGACAAAATTCAGGACGTTTCAAAATGTCAGCCACCCTAGAAATTCAAAATGCTATAACTCAGCCATTTTTTAAGATATAGACGAAACAAAAACTACTCCGGAATCTTTGTATAAAGGACAAATACATAAGAAAAAAATATTTTTCCATTTTCAATTTTTTGGTACCATATTTCAATTTTTAAATTTTTAAAAAAAATTTAAATGGCCGCCGTTTTGAAACAAAATGGCGGACGAAGCTGGCCAACGAACTCGGTCGAGAGACTGGTATGTACTATGTACACACCGAATTACATCCAAATCGGTTCATAAATACGCCTTTTATCGCGTGACAAAATTCAGGACGTTTCAAAATGTCAGCCACGCTAGAAATTCAAAATGCTATAACTCAGCCATTTTTTAAGATATAGACGAAACAAAAACTGCTCCGGAATCTTTGTATAAAGGTCAAATACATAAGAAAAAAATATTTTTCCATTTTTAATTTTTTGGTACCACATTTCAAGTTTTAAATTTTTTTAAAAATTTTAAATGGCCGCCATTTTGGAACAAAATGGCGGATGAAGCTGGCCAACGAACTCGGTCGAGACATTAGTATGTACTATGTACACACCGAATTACATCCAAATCGGTTCATAAATACGAGAGTTACAGTGTGACATAGGTCAGTATATATATATATATATATATATATATCAATTTTGAACGGAGGGTGGTTTCGGGGTCTGGGAGTCATGATCGATGAAAATATACCAAAATTTTTTGAAATCGCTTTCCTCCGAACGGCTGCAATAGGTAGCTTTTTTGTAAAGAAAGCTACCTAACAGTAAATGTCATTTTACTCACATTCATTGATTCATCAAGACATTAAAACTGATTGCAAAATATGCTGCAAATTAGTTTCTGAGAGAAATTTATTTTTACATTCGCTGAAGGCACTTACTTGTAAGTCTACTTAAGTATTACTTGTAAGTCTATAGGAAGTATTACTTGGAAGTATTTTATAAGAAGTATTACTTGTAAGTCTAATTGATGTCCTTATTATTTTTCAAGAAAAATTATTTTTGGAACTTCAAAAAACCAAATTGTATTTCAGTGATAAAATATATAAATAAATAATGAATTAAATCAATTGAAATTGAGTGGGCAGAGTTCAAATTATTGGGTGGGCTCACGCCCTAAGGGCCCATATAAGTTGGCGCCACTGATCACATTTATATGCAGTGGTTGTCTTGGAAGGAGTTACACTATGTCGTTTTAAATCAGTTTTTTGAATGAATGTTTTTTGACAAATTTCACATTCAAAGGGCTTTTTCACCAAATGGGACATCTTATGTCTTGTTAAGACATTCTTTTTGGAGTAGGATTTCTCACACTGATCACAAGAAAAAGATCCGTGGACCAGATCCCCCCTACGAAGGAGAAACGTTTCCTGAATCACAGATACAAAAAAAGTAAAAACTTCGAACACTGAATCGCAAGAGACCTATGTCAAATTCCTTTTTAGACAGGTTTAGGCCTTAACAAGTATAATTTCAATATCTGAACTACGAAGTTTTTCGTTTAAGAATGTATTCAGCGAGCGTTATCTACAGGATCCACATTTACAGGTGTCCTCAAAGATGTTAAAACATCCACTGTATAATACATCTCTGAAGAATAATAGATGTATTACAGTAGAACTTGCGTGAAGAAAGCCTGCCTATAACAGATTTTTTTTTTTTTTTTTCTAATGGGAAAAAAATCAAGTTTCGACTAAAAAAAGACCATTCATTTCTACTTACAAAGACCTATCTAAAATGGAATATTTTTTTAGTTCCTTGCAATTCTTTCTTTGCAGGTTTTACTGCAGAAGTGCAATTTCAAAAGTTTGATGGATACATAAGGAGAGGAGGGGAAGGACAAAGTTTTCTTTGAGAGACAGGGTTTGAAATAGCGAGAGACATTGTGCAAATTGCGTACAAAATAGGAATATCCTGCTCAATAAAATTTATGAGCAGGATTTTGGCCCCCTTAATCCAGTGTTGTAGTTGAAAAAAAATATTTGTGGGAACTCATCTTTTCATAGAGTAGATGTTGATGCTACCGTATTTTTGCTAAGCCATCCAATTTAAAATATTTAGCCAAAAGCCAACTTTTTTCAATTAACAGTTATAATTATTACAGTAGACTCCCGATTATCCGAGTTAATATGGACTAAGCTCACCTCGGATAAGCAAAAAACTCGGATAAACCGGATTTATACAAATCGTCACAAATTAAGGAGATGAAGTACAAATTTTCAATGCATTCATTAATTTTTATTGTACTAGTAACATTTCTTTGATGTACATTTCCGTTACTTTTAAGAAAAACGGGGAATGAAATTGTTTCTCTCTATTCTAAAAAAAAGTAACTACCGCTGTCACCGCCGCCGCCGCCGGTTTTGAATTTTTTGTGACCGGAGGTCTTTCTTCGTTAATATTGAGAAAAATAATACATACAAAAATATGAAAATCAGTGGTTTTATACAGAAATGTTTGATAAACACGCTGATGTAGACAGTTTTCAAATCAAAGAATTATTTTAAGAGATATTTAATGCTAAATTTGGACAAAATCGTTCCACTAAAAAAGTTTTATAGCAGCAAAAACTATACATGGCAGTGTAATCATTTTTAGATCATTTTATGCGTTAGAATTTGCCGGAGTGCAGATTGCATTAATTTTTTTATTTTGACTCATTTTTTCAGGTTTTATTTCTATTTTAAATTCAAATTTTCAGCATTTCTAGAGATATTTTTTACAGATTTCAGAAAATTGTACTAATTTAAACTGTTGCCAACTGTATAAAAAGCGCAAGCAATAATGTTTGCTTCAAATTAAAAATTTATTTACACGTGACTATTATAAACAGGAAAAAAACTTTCAAATTAGAATTAAATAATTATGTATAAAAAGCAGGAACTTATTAAAAATTACGTCATAAAAAGTATACACGTGAATTTTAAAAGAGAAAGGATATTGTAAAATAATAAATTCATTAACATGCGTTAGAAGTCTTAGGAGAAATTACGTCATATTTACGTCACATTATAGTTATTACATAAAATGAACACAAAATAATATTGCAAAAAAGTTTAAATTTTGAAATTGCACTAGACATATTTTAATATTTTGAGAGGATATTTTCAACTATTTTTGTTAGGAAAGCGCAAATAATATTTCATTGCTAACAAAAGTACTTTCACGCGATTATTTAAAAGAGAAAAAATAGCTTGGTAAAAATTACGTCAGATTTAAAACGATTAATTTAAAATGTCTCATTTAAAAGAACTTTCTTTTCGCTTTGTTAAAAAATACCAGGAGACAAAGACTCTGTTTACTTAATTCCTTTTATATTAGCTTATTTTGAAATGTTGTTACACGTGTCTACGTCATCAAGTTATTTTTATTTCGACGTTTTATTTGTATTTTCATTAATGTTGTACGAATTTATTTGTTCTTTCGTTATTTAAAATAAAAATTATGTCAATTTGTATAATTTGGCGAGTGGTTTGGCGATTTATATAATTTGGCGAAATTGGTCGACGGGATAATCAAGTAGTATCGCAGCGGATTTGGCGTTAAAATTCCCCAATCAAAGAGAAATGAATAGAAATTCTTTTATAGGGAGATCGCCACTGTTTTTTAAATTATAATTCAATCTTTCGAAATCTTTTTAAAGCTGATCAAATTAGCGTGCATTTAGAGCCTGCGGTGTCTGGACGGGGGTTGGCGAGCGTAGCTCGTAGGGGGCCGAGCCCCCTAGTATTTGAAAAAGCCCTTGATAGTTTTTTGTTTGCTGAATTTCAATTTTGCTGCAGTATTACGCTACTGCATAGCTACCAATTTCTAAGATTTTTTTCTTACCACTAACACTTACGAGTAAATTTTGCCTAATTCAATCGCCGAAATATAACAATTGTCAATGATTAAATAGGGTAAATATTTGTATTAAATTTCAGAGGTAAGAAAACGATAATTTGGCAGCTATGTGATTCTGTTAGTGTCATGAAAATTGCAGGTGTAGCCTCTTCTTTCTGCTCAAAGTATTAAATAGTTTTTTTTTCAATCGAACTTATGCCTTTGAATGGATCTTTTTTTCTGAGGGACTGATGACTTCCATTATTATGAAACATCTATTGTAAATGAAGTGTTTGTTGAAGATGAAAGAGCAGCCATAAAAAGTTCGAACTCCGATTTTCTGTTCAGAATGGGATAAAAAATGGCCATTTTTTTTTTTTTTTTTTTTTTTGAAAAAGAATAACTTTTTTTGAAAAAGAAAATGGCCATATTTCTCCCCCCCCCCTCCCTATTCTGAGCAGAAAATGAGAGGTCTAACTTTTTACGTCTGCTCTTTCATCTTCACCTAACACTTCATTTATAATGGTTGCTTCATGATAATAGATGCCATTTGTCCATCAGGAGAAAATAACTCAGATGAAGCAGCTTATGAATATAAATGAAACGGATCTTCTTAAAACTAGCATAAATTACCGTTTCGCTTTAAAAAAAAAAAAAAAAAAAGAGAAAAAAAAATTGTGCTCGTTCGCGATATTTTTTTTTTCTTTTTTACAGTAAGAAAACAAATGTTTCTAGGAAAGGCGTTCCCACCCAACTACAGCACTGCCTTAACCTCTTTTGAGACATCTATCTTCCTGCAGGATTCTTCGCTATTCTTTCAGCGATTTTTTTTTAGTCTTACCTGTGATGGTTAATAAAATTTATGATATATAAAGTTCTTTAGGGGGAATTTCCCCCTAGCTTGCCCTAAATGGCGCCCCTGATTAAAAGGCATTACTTTCGAGAATTGTTTCAAAAAAGTATGATAAAAAAATCAGAAGAAGGTAAAGGAAGTAGACAAAAGGACGGCTAATGGTGGATTTTTTTGTGCTAATGCTATTGGTGAAACGGAAACGCTTTTAGTAATTTGGAAATCTCAACCACGGTACTTTAAGAATGTTAATATCACTAAATCGTGCACAACGTGAAAGTCAAATGCAAAAGCATGGATAACGTCGCCATTTAATTGCTCAAATGTGTGCCGGACTTAGCGTTTTACCGCGTAACGGGGCAAGTGAATTTAGTTACTTAACCACATGTAAAAATATAAGAATACTAAGGGGCTCTGCCCCCTGCAAGCTACGCTCGCCAACCCCCGTTCTGACACCGCAGAATCTAAAAACACGCTAAATCTGATCGGTTTTAAAAATATTATAGAAGATTGAATTATACTGAAAAAAGCTGTGCAAATCTCCCTGTAAACGGGTTTCCATTCAATTTCCTTTGGTTTAAAAAATTTAAGGTCAAATCAGTTGCTGTTAAGACATCCAATGGTTGTTTTCTTGTTTGATTAAAGAGGATCAGTTAAACATTTGACAAGAAGATAAAATAAAATGAATTAAGTGTACAGAGTCTTTGTCTCCCGGTATTTTAAAACAATTTCTATAACAATAGCCTAAGTCATGTGACTATGATCAACAGTTCCGGGCGAACCACTTCGCTTTTTATATTCCTGGTGCCATTTTGGTACTTTAATGTTAGCCAGGTACAGGTGAAAAGTCGCCAAATATTATTCTATCGCCATCATTTCATCTATATTATAATAGTCCAAGTCATGTAACTGCCATAAATAAATACACTCTGATCTCTTTGCTTTTCATATGAAAGTTTGGCCCAGATATCATATACGGCCCCATATTGACGTGATTTTTTCCGACGCTAATTTGGGGAAAACATCAACAGCATAAAAAACAACATCCAGATTACCATATCAAGCAAAATAACAATACTTTGGCGCCAGTTAAGTACCCGTTGCGTATATGACACTGAGAATGACCCGCGTATATGACACGCGTCAGAAAAAAATCGCGCCATTATGGGTCCGTATATGATATCTGTGCCGAAAGTTTTCCCTTTTGATTAAAAAACTAAATTTCTTTTTGAATAAAACTACATAAAAGTTTCAATGGTCGCAAAGAATTCTTGGTACTGTTACGCCAGCCGGGTGCAAATCTCGCAAACAGCTATTTTTCAACTCGCAAGTTAGCACTTTTTCTTTATTTTTCGAGTGGTAAATTAAAACATTGCTTTGAAGTTGAAATTAAATGTCATCGTTTGTTACATCATTTAATATTTGGCCAGATCTCGTATACGCACCGGGTTTGGCGTGATTTTTTTAACGGAAATTTGGCGAAAACCTCGTTTTCGAATACCAGTTACATATGTATTTTTGGTATTACTTAGTTATCCCGTCGACCAAAAATCTATCACCAAACTATAAGATTAAATACCAATAATGGTTGATCGTAAATGTCACATTCACTTGACTTTAAGCAAGTTACACGTGTTTACGTCATCAAGTGATTTTTATTTCGACGTTTTATTTGTATATTTATTAATGTTATACTATTTTCTTTGTTCTTTCGTTATTTAAAATAAAAATTATGTCAATTTGTATAATTTGGCGAGTGGTTTGGCGATTTATATAATTTGGCGAAATGGGTCGACGGAATAACTAACAAGGAAGGTCTCCATACGGGCATACTCAGAAAAATCTGAAAAAAATACAGAATGTTCTTCTCCCATGGGTACATATGTTTAAAAAAAAATTGGCGGAACCTCCGTGGAACGTCCGTAAAAAAATAATGAAAATTTCGCTTATTTGGCTACTTATCAGCGTTTGGCGAAGAAATTAAGTTAAAATAAATATGCTTATCGAATGCTCTTGAAGGAAAAAACTTTTTATGTTGAATTTGTTTAAATAAGTTTAATTTAAATAACTTTAGCTTTGTTATTTTTAGTTTGTTTTAACTATAGTTTTGTCATATATATTTATATGTACTTATAACGAATTTTAACTATCATATTTTACGATTTAAAACAAAATTTAAATCGATTAAAATTGTTCCAAACTCAAAAATATGCCCCATCGAGCTCTGTCGATTCAACATTCGTTGCTATGGAAACAACTTCTTCGGTATGGAAATGTATTCATCTGGCGTTAAAATTTATTTTTACAACAGATAAAGCCGTTTAAATTTAAAAAAAAATTGTGTATTGGAGAATAAAACAATGGCAAAATTTCGTTCAAATCGGCAACAAGCAACAAGTATAATACAAAATGTAATAATAATAAATTCTTTCATGGTTTACGTTTAAATTCATTAAATACCGCATATTCTCAAAATCAATTAACAAACAATTTTCAGATTCATTAAAATCGTTTGCTTTTGGCGAGGAAAAGTGCTGCTCGCCAAATTGCGTGCCGCTTTCGTCTTTTCACGCCAATTATTCGAAAGTATTTTATTTTTTTACAGATTTTCTACTGTAATTCCGCCGCTAATTTTAACTGATCCTTTATTACATACATGAGTACTTTCACTAGCATTTTTTTCAACATATTCTGAGTATGCCCAGTATGGAGACCTTCCTTGTAAGTAGTACCGTATTTTTTAATTATTTTCTATTATTTTTAAAAGAAAATAACCAAAAAAATAATTAACTATAGAACAAAACAATTTATGTAATTTAAAATAAGTAAATAAACATTTATTATTATTAAATAAACAACAATAGCCGGGTTACCATGTCAACCAAAATAATGCCATTTTGGCGCCAATTATGTACCCCGGTGCGTATATGACATATGTGCCTAATATTTTTCTTTTCATTTCGTTTAAAAAAAAAAAAGAAAGAAATGAAAGCCATTTATTTTAAATGTTTCAGTTTGTATTAAATAAAATGATAATGAAATACAAATTGAATTATGGAGAAAAGTAACATGATACATTACTTAGCATACATTTAAGGGAGGGCAAACTTCTCGCCAGATTAGTTTAAAATAGTAAACTTTTCTAAAATCTGAAAAAAAAATATCTGTTATGATTAAAATTTGTGTTGCCATCATTAGAAAAATGCATTTAAAATTAGAAAAAAAATAATATTTCGAAAACTAATTCGAATTTAAAAATTCTAATACCAGTTTTGAGATCTGCAGATCAATACGAATTTTTGGTGTTAATTTCATCGCAAAGTATTCCGAATTTTAGGAGAAATTGCCGTGAAACATAATCAGTTGTTTAATCAGTCGTTTCATAGAATCGTTACATGAATTCGTTTCATAATATCCGTTTCATTAGGATTTTATATATATAGGGTAGAAATAGTTAAAATATTTAATAGGCAAAACAAACTGCAGGGGATATTGTGGCTGTAGGAAAGCAGATTTGTTTTGTTCGCTCCTCAGCCTGAACTGCGATGACCATTGTGATAATGTGAGCTTCTTCGTCACTGATGATGACTTGGAAGCAGAGGCTACTCCAGGATATATTAAATCAAATGGAGACATTTTATTAAATTTGTAATAGTTATCATTGTACTTAAATCAGATTACTAGGGAAAAAAATAAAAATTGTGCTCTCATCTATTCGAAGTGTTTGTGTTTTATATCTTTCTTAATCACCTGATTTCAATTTATTTTGTTAATGCTATAAAAGGTTTAAAACTTGGTAAGTAAATGTTAAGAGGCTACTTCAGTCAATTGGAAAAGCAAAATCCCTAACAGAGTGATAATGTTGCCACCGGGGAGATGTATCCCAAACACAAAGATTGACACGTTAAAAGACCAATAATATTTCCTAAGCTTGTAATTGACAAAAAAAAATGGTCATCCCACAGTATAAAACTAAATACCCTTTACCTACAGGCAAATAGTGGGGAGACTAGACACCCTGATCGAAAAAAGTGTTTAGCAGAGAGGAAATGAAGTTAGGATCCCAATTGCACCTTATCAGAAAGTAATTCTGAAGTCTAAATAGAATATTTTCCAACACATTTTTATAATCTTATACATATTTTTAAATGCATGGAATTTACCGATATTATTATTCAGATATTAAAAAATCTATTACTTTTTTTCTTTTTCTTATGAAGGCAAAATATTATTCTGAAAACGATGTCAAAGTTAATATTTCTAGTTGGTTTTAGACACAGCAATCAGGAATCATTGTGTGACAATATTATAATTCCAAATATATAAAAAAAAAAAACAAAAAAAAAAAAAAAAAAAAAAACTTATAAACAAGAAAGAAAAAAATCATGTGTAAAGAGGCTACTTCAGTCAAACGAAAAGACCCGTTTACTGATGTTATTCCTATGGAAGAAATTTATAAAGATATCTCAGTTGCATTTCAATATTTTTAAATGATTTTTTTGCATGTGATAGTTGTGACCGATTTGTACAAACGCCGTTTTTTTTTTTCGATTTTGTTTACAGATATTTTTAGTGAGAACATTTTCATTTTCGGAACTGGTTTCGAAAGTGAAAGCATCCCCATAAAAAAAAAAAAAATGCAGTCGAAATCGAAAATTAAAAAACAGCCTTTGTACAGATCGACCTGAGGTATAAAATGAAAAAAAAAACCTCATTTAAAAATATTAAAATGCAACCAAGATATCTTTATAAATTTCTTTCATATGATTAGCATTAGTGAACAGGTCTTTTCGCTTGACTGAAGTAGCCTCTTCTCGGTTGCATTTCAGTATTTTTAAATGATTTTTTTTGTATTGGATATCTGAGATCGATCTGTACAAAGGCCGTCTTTTGCTTTTTTGATTTTGTTTACAGATATTTTCAGTAAGGATACTTTGATTGATATTTACCGGTTTCGAAAGTGAAAGCATCCCCATGAAAAAATTCTGCATTCAAAAACAAAAAGTAAAAAATGGCCTTTGTACAGATCGATCTCAGCTATCCAATGCAAAAATAAAAATAATTTAAAAATATTGAAATGTAACCGAGATATCTTTATAAATTTCCTCATTAGCTTTATCAAACGGGTCTTTTCGCGTGACTGGAGTAGCCTCTTAGCATCACTCACTGCAGATTTGAATTGCAACAAAATATGCTTGTTATTTAATCAAAATTATTAATAATAACTTTAAAAATTATTCGATTGCATTTCAGAAGGGACAAAATAAAATAAAATAAAATAAAGATATACACTAAGCAGAACATATTATCTTTGTATGCCGATTTCACTGAAACGGAAAGTATTTGCTAAATGTTTGTAAATTAGCCGAAATTTTCAGTAAAACACTCAAAAGAAATCTTTCTTTAAAGTTTGAGAAACGCATTTCTCCGTTTTAAACTAGTCTAATCCCATTTAATAATGAAACTGTACTGTAGTTATCTTTTAGTTTACTATATTACACAAATGTTTAATATTTATGAAAGAAACTAATCCCGTAAGAATTACCTTATAAATTGCAGAAAAAAAAGCTATTATAGAAAATTTAAATACAATTATATTTATTCGCCGCATATATCTATTTATTTTTAAAGACACTAGCCAACTATTATAATTTTCTTTCTCTCTCCCCCCCCCCCCCCAACCTTTCCGAGTGCGGATTACAACTTTTTTTTTTTTTTTGAGAATAAGAGACTTTTTCCTTTTGATGCTTACGCAATTAAGGAATTCTGATCAGGCGAGAAGAGAGAAAGAAAAAAAAATGATTATGAATCTGTTTTAATTCCAAATCAATAATGCTTTTAAAAATCTTTATCTTTATGATTAGATTAGGCACTTAAACTTTCTTCTGTGTCTGTGCTCCCGAAAGGAAAATTGTTCACTTTCATTTTCGGAACCGGTTTTGAAAGTGAAAGCATCCCCATAAAACATCCTGCGATCAAAATCGAAAAAGGAAAAAACGGCCTTTGTACAGATCGATCTCAGCTATTCAATGCAAAAATAATAACTTAAAAATATTAAAATGCAACCAAGATACCTTTATAAATTTCTTCTATAGGATTAGAATTAGCGAACGGGTTTTTTCGGTTGACTGAAGTAGCCTCTTCTCGGTTGCATTTCAATATTTTTAAATGATTCTTTTTTTTTTTTTTTGCATTGGATAGCTGAGATCGATCTGTAAAGAGGCCTTTTTTTGCTTTTTCGATTTTGTTTACAGACACTTTCAGTGAGGACACTTTCATTTTCGGAAAAGTTTTCGAAAGTGAAAGCATGCCCATGAAAAAATTTTGCATTCAAAATCGAAAAAGTAAAAAACGGCCTTTGTACAGATCGATCTCAGCTATCCAATGCAAAAAAAAAAAAAATAAAAAAATAAAAATATTGAAATGCAATCGAGATATCTTTATAAATTTCCTCCATGGGATTAGCTTCAGCGAACGGGTCTGTTCGCGTGACTGAAAAATCCACTTGGCATCACTCACTGCTGATTTGAATTGCAACAAAATATGCTTATTATTTAATCAAAATGTTTATAATAATTATTCGATTGCCTTTCAGAAGGGACAAAATAAAAGAAAAAAAAACGTATATACACTAAGCAGAAATATTTCATAATTGGTGCAATGCTGTACCAAATTTTTAACAGTGTACACTCACTGCAACGGAAAGTATTTGCTAAATATTTGTAAATTAGTCGAAATTTTCGGTAAAACACTCAAAAAAAATCTTTCTTTAGAGTTTGGGAAACTCATTTCTCCGTTTTAAAAAAGTCTAATCCCATTTAATAATGAAACTGTATTGTAGTATCTTTTAGTTTGCTATATAACAATATTTAGTTTACAAATGCTTAATATTTAAGAAAGAAACTAATTCCATACAGTGGGCTTCGGAATTCAGCCTGGAGTTCAGCTACACCAAGTGTAACTACACGGTGGTTCCACCTAAGTGAAAGCTCGATTGCGCTCCATGTAGGCCGATTCTTATGAACGGCCACAAGATCAAGTTTGAGCGTCCCCTGACATACTTGGGAGTAACTATCGATATGCATCTGAGTTGGATGCCCCTCCTGAACATTGTTCAGGAAAGGGCGTTCAAGCTGCTGCACAAAATGAACCGTCTCACCGCAGCCAACTGGGGGATCAAACCACAACTACGCAAGATGCTCTACGCACTAGTTGCAGAGCCAGTTATCTCGTACGCGGCTTCGATTTGGTACACTGGCAAGGTAGCAGTGGTGAAAAGGTTGCTTAGCGCACAGCGAGGTCTCCTCCTATGCTTAACAAAGTGTTATAGCACGGTTTCGAATGATGTGCTACACGTCTTGTCAGGGGTTCTGCGCCTAGACTTGCGTGCAGAAATGGACAGGGACTTCACGGCCCTTGTCAGGTTGGGCACGGGCATTGACGGTACAGGGCTCGACCCTGAGTCAGTCGATCTCTGGCGACCATCCTACCGGCGAGAAGACCTCGGTCGGATCCCATGGACTAGGGAATTCAATCCCCGGACTACGTGTTCTTACTACACGGACGGATCCAAGCATTAAAACCGCACCATTGGTTGCGTATTCACTGCCGTGGTCGAAGGTTGGATCGTCGGTGAAGGGTAGGTGAAGGCCAGTTCCGCCTTTCCGATGAAGCAGAAGTTTTCGCAGCCGAGGTCCACGCGATCAATGAGGCGATTACAGACGCTCATCACAAGGATTTCAGTGAACTCGACATCTACTCAGATTCAAGCCCTAAATAGTCTCGTGCCACGGCACAGGTCTAATTCTGAGATAAGGGACTCGGTAAAGAGCAGTGGGATCGAAGTTCACATGCACTGGATCAAAGCCCATGTGAGTCACGTCTACAACAAACGTGCAGATGAGTTGGCGAAAGCCTCCACGACCCGGTTAACGGTTGACGTGGAGGTAAACACCACCCGCCGCCAGGCCAAAAGACAGCTTTTAGGCCGCGCCATATCAAAATGGCAAAGGAGATGGGACTCTACGGGCAGTGGCGAAGTGACATACGAGCCCTTTCCGCACGTGCGCCTCAAGCGCTTGCACGGCAATTTCTAACTCAACCAAATCCTTTCGGGACGCGTCACCTTTGGTGACCATCAGGATTTCTTCTTTCAGGAGGATCCCACATACTTTTGTGGGACAGGGATAAGTGATCGGAGACACTGTCTGTACTCTTGTCCTCTATGGCGGTCCATCAGGGAAAGGTTTTTCCCTTGGAACTTCCATACTCGAACGCTTCTTGATCTGTGCCTAGATGGCTACTGCCGGAAGGGAGTGAAGTCCATCGTAAATGATCTCCTCTGCGGACGCGAGATCGAGACCTCGGTCGCCAAAGGCATGGTCGTCGCACCAGAGCTCTTCGCGGTCAAATACCGCAGTTGAACGCAAATCAAACAGTCCGCCGCACGCGCGGCACTGGATGTGATGGCGCATGAAGTTCTCAGGTTCGAAACTTCGTCCCGTGAACCTGCATTTAGTAGTGTATAAAATGCCGTAGTGTATTTATGTTGAAATGACGTTATATCTTGTTCATACTAACTTTTCTTTTTTAACTTTGTGTTCCATTTAAAGTCATACGTTACATTGTAAATGACTATAATATCTGATTATTTTGTTTTCTTTTGATTTGGTCTCATATTAGCCTTTTGTTTATAATTCGTTAATGATTATGATTACTGTTTCCTTATGCTTTATCTATGGTGCTAGGGTGCCATAGCTTTGTATTTTTCTTTGTGTTTAATAGTTGTCGTTGTTTTTCCCGGTTCGTTTTCCTGGTCGTGGCTTGGCTGTATGGTGGAGGAGGGCTTTCTGCCAGGGGTTCATGCCTTTGCCACACTTTTGCTTGGCTCCCTGGTAGAGTGATTGTGATTGTGTATTTATGTATTAGTGTATAACATGTGTAGTGCTATAAATATGTAGGTAGGGAACAGTGGACTGAGGGCCGGAGACATCCGACCCCGCAACCCACAACCCTAGCGAGGGCGTGTCTATGCGCTCAGGGAGAAACTTTCCGCGAAACTCCCGAGCTCGCGAGCGGCACCTTCCCCTTTTCATCGGTTGTCTCTCATATATGTCTCTGCCGGATAATTCTATCTGATCTTAAGAGACCTCTGTAAACCAACTCTTCTATAGGTGTTCGATTCTTGCTGATCGTCGGGGTGAACCGGGTGAGGCACCAAGCGAAGGGACCACTTGGCTCTTTTCGTGCTGAGTTGTTGAGAACTGTCGCAATCGGCTGGTCTTCTCTTTGTTTGGGAGTTTGACTGCGTGACGTGCGCTGGGCAGTGCGCAGCCGAGACCGGAGCTTCTGCGAAGGAAAGCCTTCGGGCCGACCAGATCAGGGGCGAAAGGGACTGCCTAGGGCCGGGAGATGAGATTCCCGTCATTACCTTATAAATTATAGAAAAAAAGATATTATAGAAAATGTAAATACAAATATATTTATTCGCGGAACATATCTATTTATTTTTAAGGACACTAGTCAACTATTATTTTCTTTCTCCCCTCCCCCCTTGCCGAGTGCGGATTACATCTTTCTTTTGAGAATAAGAGACTTTTTCCTTTTGACGTTTACGCAATTAAAGAATTCTATCGAGCATTGCACTTTAGAAATGAGAAAGAAAAAAAAATATAAATCTGTTTTAATTCCAAATCAATAATGCTTTAAAAATCTTTATCTTTATGATTAGATCACGCACTTAAACTTTCTTCTGTGTCTGTGCTCCCGAAAGGAAAATTGTTCACTTTCATTTTCGCAACCGGTTTCGAAAGTGAAAGCATCCCCATAAAACATTCTGCAATCGAAATCGAATACGTAAAAAACGGCCTTTGTACAGATTGATCTCAGCTATCCAATGCAATATATATATATATATATATATATTGAAATGCAAACAAGATATCTTCTTAAAAAATTCTTCGAAAAGTGATAAAAAAATTCTTTCGAAAGAGATGAAAAATTCTGCAATCAAATCGAAAAAGTAAGAAATGGTCTTTGTACAGATCGATCTCAGCTATCCATTTAAAAAAAATGAAAATATTGAAATGCAACCGAGATATCTTTATAAATTTCTTCTGTAGTATTAGCATTAGCGAACGGGCCTTTTCGCTTGACTAAAGTAGCCTCTTCTCGGTTGCATTTCAATATTTTTAAATGATTTTTATTTTTTTTTTTATCGTTCTGTACAAAGGCCGTTTTTTGCTTTTTCGATTTTGTTTACAAGTACTTTTAGTGAGGACACTTCCATTTATAAAAGTTTTAAATTTATCGGAGTCTTATAATCAGCTCTTTATAAAATTTGGGTGGGGGGGGGGTGATAAAAATTACAAAAAGGGCCCAAATAATGTTGAACCTACAGCGTTTGGCGGGTCTACGACTATTTGAGTCCGACTTATAAGGTGGTGGGCACCGAAATAGCAAGGGACGAAATGGCCAAGAACCGAAATGTCTTGCGACCGAAATGACCAGGGACTGAAATGTCCCGGGACCGAAATGTCGTGTACCCATTATATACATACTAAGCCTTACTGTAAAACAATATTCCAAAATTTCGAAGAACTTAATTTGTGTGAATTGTGTGTAAAGTGTTGTTAAAAAGTCCTTATTTAAAAATTGATTATTATATCAATAAATATGGGTACTAAAATAATAACAATGATAAATCTATTTTAATTCCAAATCAATAATGGATTTAGAAAACTTTATGATTAGATTAGATGCCTAGAAAAACAAACTGTCTGAAATGAGCATCATTTACATCATTTCAGGAGTGCATTTCTAATAAAACTTTCTTCTTTGCTCATGAAAGGAAAATTGTTGTTTTTTATCCTGCAAGTTGCATCCAGAAAACAGTCCCAGGCGAAATTTCACACCATAGGAAGACTTTCTCGTTTAGACTCCCCAGTGAGTAAACCGATGTCGTCTGCAACACCCCCCCCCCCCCCCCGTATTAAGGTGGTTTCCTTGTATAGGCGGGACTTGGAGCATTTTCGCCTGTTTAAATAAAAGTGTTTCAACTTTTTATAAATGCAGCATATATTTAAAAAAATTTTAAGTCAAAATAATAAGCATTTTCAGAAAGCTAAATAATTAAACTATGCATGGCCTTTTATCAAACTTTAAAATGTCCAACAGATTTTTCGCGATAAGGCACTAAAGACTGATCTTTAAAGAACCTAAAATAACGCACTTATATCGCCTTAAAATGGAAAAAATGAAATAAAATTTGAAAATGGCGTGCATAGTTTAAACGTACAGGTTTTGAAAGCTACAAAAAATACCAAATTCGATCAAAATGCTAAAAAATGAAAGTTATAAATTTCTTCTATTGAAATAACATTAGACGCTCTATCTCGGAGCGTTACTGAAGTAGCCTCTTAACATATTCGAAATGTAACTACAGATACTAAAAAGCTTCAAAATGATGACTGAAATGGATTCATAGTGATTGGATCGCGTTTTCGCCCTCCGATGATGGAGTTTCAATATATCGCCAAAATTCTTTTTATTCGTATTGCGAAAACTATTAATCTTAGAAAAAAAAAACATTGTATGCGAAAAATGTAGGACATTTTCTCTAGTTTAATTTGGTGTAATTATTTTTTCAAAAACATTTAACTGTCTACCGAATACAAGGGAAAAGTCGAAAAAATAGCTATTTTTTATCATGGTTTTTCGCTTATAACTTTTTAAGCAGACCAGATACGAGGTGGCAAAGCTGAAATTCTTGCTCTAAGCGCCGCCAAAAACATAAAGGAAGAAAAAGAGAAAAACTTCTCCAAAACTTTCCAGGCAAAATCCTAGATTAATGGACTAAATCTTTAAATTTCGAATTAAAAAAAATCTCAATTCTTTACTGCTACTGTTTGTATACTATGCTACTGTTTCGCTCAGTCAAGAAAGACCCTGGTTTTATACTAAATATAACTTATAGGACCGGGTGCCCGTATAAAAATTTAAATTTCGTATTTTTTAAGAAATGTTTTAATTGACCCAAATCGCTTTTAAAATATTTCTTTACCTAATTTAAAACATTTTTGTAATTGGAACTATATGTTTACGACTAACGGTATAGGAATTAGCCATTGGACACCGTTGGGACCAGCCACCCTGTATATATATATATATATATATACATACCGTATATACTAGTGTATAAGTCGACCCCCTAATTCTTAAGCAAAAATTTGAAAAAAAATTGAATTTTCGTGTATAAGTCGAACCACATTTCTGGTAGTACGTTGAAAAATGGTTTGTAATCAAGGATAAAAAAAATTAATAAATTTTCATTAAATTAGTAAACTTTTTTACGTTTCTAATCAGACTTTTTTAAACGTTTTAAAACTGTATAATTATGTAAAACCAAAGAAGCTTAAACTATTTTGAAATCTATTCACATCAATTAAATGATACTTGAAAAGAAAACATTCTTTCAGAAATCTATTCACACTTCATTTACAACGGTAAACAACTTTTTAGACTGTTATTATATAGTACTTCTATGTATTGTAATTGTAGGACTGTTAAGGGGTCTTGTACCTTTAAAACGCGACGAAATTTAACGAAAAAATTCAAAGTTTGAATTAATCTATCTTCAAAACCTTTTTATGTATAAACATGAAATTTTGGATATTGATTAAACAGATTGTTCTTTGTAATATGCTGTCGTATAAATGCATTAAACTTTTACAGAATTTGTGTATTGTTGAAATCAAAATACATCTTTTATTTTACTCCATAAATCATTGCGCGCATATTTTGAGAAAGTACGTATGGATTGTCATGAAATTTGGTAAAGTGTGTTAATATATGTGTGTTTAAAATGATCTACTCTTAGGCCAAAGTTATTTCATTAACTATATAAAAAAATATTTTTGTAAAAAAAAAATAAAAATTTTGTATTTTTAATGAATAAAAATAGTCATAACTAAAAATATCATTGTAAATACTTAAAAGTAGTTCATTTTAAACACACATATTTGTTTAGTATCTTTACCAAATTTCAAGACAATCCATACATACTTTCTCAAGATATCATGCGCGCAATGACTACTGGAGTATAAGAAAGAGCTATTTTGATTTCAACAATACACAAATTTCGTAAAAGGCTAATGCATTTTTAATGGTAGCATATTACAGATCACAATCTATTTAACCAATATCCAAAATTTTATGTTTATACATAAAAAGGTTTTGAAGATAGAATAATTCAAACTTTGAAGTTTTTCGTTAATTTTCGACACGTTTAAAAGGTAGACGACCCCCCTTAAGAGAGAGAGATATCTAGAAGCATCTCAAGATGAACTCTTTTTAAAAAGGTGATTAAAATGTTGAAAGGAACGCTCCTGTATTGAAGGAAATCCTGTCCCAAGAGAAAATGCATTCAGAACAATCACAGGAACATTATTGTTGAGCTTTTTGTGTCAATCACAGGGAAATGACCATTGACCGCTTTTATCTCTTATGTGATGACTTAAAAGACTCGCCCATTCACCGATTATCTGCGATTTTTTCTTTTTTTTTACTTTCTCGTGTATAAGTCGACCCCCCATTTTCAACTCCCAAATTTTGTCTAAAATTCTTCGACTTATACACGAGTATATACAGTATGTATGAAGTTTCTTCTAGATATATCAATACATGCATAAAAGTTTGTTTACATCATTTGTCAACATATCTTACTTTCTGAAGCCAAGTTTTTAAAAAACCACCAAAGCCCCTATATATTGGAAAAGTACGTATTTCTCGTATCAGATAACAAACAAAAAGTCCTTCCGGCCAGTGCCGGAAGGAAGAGGTAGCTTTCATATTCCTTATTTTAAAAAAGCCAACTTATATTATTCAAACACACGAAGCTCAATTTAGTGGAAACCGAATATAGGAGATTCAATACTAATTTTTATCAATACTAAATCATTATGAATGAGAATTTCGCGAAATTAGTCAGCTTTATCCAAGCTGCTTTTATTTAAAGTAACTTATATTTGGCTGCCAAATTCGGCGATTTCTTAAAGTGCCTGCCATTTTAAGACAACATGATGGATGAGGCTAACGAGTGAACTTGGTCGAGACCTTAGTAATTGCTGTGCACATGCTCACTCACATCGGAATCGGTTGATATATACAAGTGCTGTCGCAGGCAAAAAATCAGATTTTTCAAAATGTCACCCACATTAGAAATTGAAACTGCTATATCTGAGCCATTTTTTTAAGATAAAGACAAACAAAAAATGCTCCTGAATCCTTATATCAAGGTCAAATACTTCAGAAAGAAACCTTTTTCAATGTCTAATTTTTTTGCACCTCACTTTAAATATAATTTTTTTTTAATTTAATGACCGCCATTTTAAAACAAGATGGCTGATGAAGCTGGCCAGCGAACTTGGTCGAGATATTGATGTATAATATCCACATGCCTACTTACATCGAAATAGGCGAATACGTGTGTTATCGCGTGACAAATACAAGATCGTTTCAAAATGTTAGCCATGCTAGAAATTGAAAGTGCTATAATTCAACCATATTTTAAGATATAAACAAAAGAACAAATTTTCAGATACAAAAACTGCTTCGGAATCTTTGTATCAAGGCCAAACACATAAAAAAAATCTATTTCATTTTCCAATTTTTTAATACCTCATTTTAAATTTTAAATTTAATTTTTTTTAATGGCACCCCTTTTGAAACAAGATGGCGAAAGAGGCTGGCGAACGAACTCGGACGAGACATTAGTATGTACTATGTACAGACCAAGTTACATCCAATTCGGTTCATAAATACGCCTGTTATCGAGTGACAAAAATCAAGTCGTTTTAAAATGTCAGCCACAATAGAAATTGAAAATGCTATAACTCAGATATTTTTTTAGATATAGACGAAACAAAAACTGTTCCGGAATCTTTGTATTAAGGTTAAACACATAAGAAAAAAATCTTTTTCCTTTTCCAATTTTTTGGTATCTCATTTTAAATTTAAAATTTTTAAAAAAATTTTAAATGGCCGCCATTTTGAAACAAGATGGCGGATGAAGCTGGCCAACGAACTCGGTCGAGATATTTGTATGTACTATGTACACGCCAAGGTACATCCTAATTCGTTGATAAATACGCCTTTTATCGCGTGACAAAATTCAGGACGTTTCAAAATGTCAGCCACAATAGAAATTCATTTTCTAAGATATAGACAAAATAAAAACTGCCCCGGAATCTTTGTATAAAGATCAAATACATAAGAAAAAATATTTTTCCATTTTCAATTTTTTGATACCACTTTTCAAATTTAAAATTTTTTAAAAATTTTTAAATGGCCGCCATTTTGAAACAAAATGGCGGATGAAGCTGGCCAACGAACTCGGTCGAGACATTTGTAAGTACTATGTACACACCGAATTACATCCAAATCGGTTCAGAAATACGAGAGTTACAGTGTGACAAGGGTCAGATATATATATATATATATATATATATATATATATATATATATATATATATATAGATATATATATATATATATATATATATATATATATATATATAAATATATATATATATATATATATATATATAATATATATATATATATATATATATATATATATATATATGGATATATATATATATAAATTTTGAACGGAGGGTGGTTTCGGGGTCTGGGGGTCATGATGGATGAAAATATACCAAAATTTTTTGAAATCGCTTTCCTCCGAACGGCTGCAATAGGTAGCTTTTTGTAATGAAAGCTACCTAAAAGTGGGAAAATATATGCTTGACGAGTCAGCCTGTATTAAAGGAACAGAATCCAACAAAGAAATGTTATTCTATTTTTTGATAGCGCTCCACGTCATGTTAGTTAAATAATAATAATAATACGTAGCGTAAAACTTCAGTTTTTTAACGTTATTGAAAGATAAATTTATATAAAATTACTTGTTACCTTATTTACAACAAACAAAAGCAAGTTTAAACGTGACTTCCACTAAGAAGCCATCTCTCAGAACGACCAAATTTTAATGGAACGGAGCGTGGTCGTTTTAGGGATTTTTTGCTATATTATATTTAAATAATTTACTTACCAAAGATTGGTAAGAAACTGTCATACTTCTTGCCTTTACTTAGAAGAATAACTTTGCGTCTTCCCGATTCGTATATTGGATGGACATCTGGATTCACATCTAAGGGAAATATATACATTTTAAAACAACAAAACATTGAATACAGCGGTCGCATTTTCCTAACATAAGTACATATGCATATATACATAAACATATACAAACACTGCTCAAAACAATTAGGGGAGCACATGGTTTTAACAAAATTAGGCAAATACACCGATAAGTAACGTAAAATACAACATCCATAATTTAAAGCGTAGTAGAAAACAGATGAAAATAACTTCACATGCAAATCAAATAGTCTAACAGGTAGCAAAGTTTTCGTCACCTGATTTTACCATTGTTCATTTTTCCATATGTTCTTCCGATTTAAGGTGTAGTACGTTTGCAGGCGGTCTGGCAGTCAGAAGACGTTGCGTTTACCTGCGGGAAAAGGGGTTATGCAGGTCAAAAAACTTCAAAATTACACCATTTTATCAAGGCTCATTTTTCTATATGTTCATCATATTTATGGTGTAGTACGTTTGCAGCGGTCTAGCTAAAGGAGGAGATGTTGCGTTTACCTGCGGGAGAAGGGGTTATGCAGGTGAAAAAACATCAAAATTAAGTCATTTTAGCATGATTTTTGTTTATAACATCTGTTTCTACAAACTATTTGTGATATTAATCAAATATTACCGGATGTTGCCAATGTTGCTAAGACCCTGCCAGATGCACATTTATAGGTAACATATTACTCGTTGGCTATCAGACAACCTATAAATAATTTGCCAGAACAAATTCGGTTGCAAAGTTAATGCCAGATGGCTTTAAATATGGCAACGAAAGTGCCTGTTTCAAGAGTGTTTTATAGTTTAAAAATTATAAGTCATCTTTACGTCATTTTATCAAGCTTAAAAATAACAAGATATTACTATGTGGCTAGCAGACAACCTATAATTAATTTGCCAGACACAAATTTGTTTGCAAAGTTAATGCCAGACGGCTTTAAATATGGCAACGAAAGTGCCTGTTTCAAGAAATGACATCTTTTGTAGGGGTTTGGCTTCATTTAATGACAGTCAACCCTTAATTGTTACCACAGCAACAATCGTTTCTTTGTAATATATATATATATATATGTATAACCATTAAATAAACATTACCGACCACCCTCAAAATTTGTGATAGTATGAATAAAATGACAATAATACAGTTTACTCAACACACCCAACATGGACATCAAAAACGTAATATACAAGCTACCATGTATAAAATCAAGTCCCATGTACAATTTTACAATAATTAATATGGAAGACAAAAATAAGAATATGGATACCTATAAAAATAATTGAAAAACTTATATATTGAATTACGTTATCAAGAGTACAGAATTCAATTATGTAAGCAAAATTAGTCCTTTTCTGTGAGAAAAAAAGCTAAAAGCTGCAATTTTTTTTCTCCTGTACCCGAACGACTAAAATGACCAAGAGAATAGTTTCAAGATGAAATCGGAATAATATGGAAAAAGCAATACAACCTTATGAATATTTAATTCATAGCAAGGAAAAATAGTAATATTACACAACATACCTAACAAAATCCCATTTTTTATCCAAATATATTCCTGCACATGGTATCCAAAAGTTTAAGATTATTATTACAGTTAAGTTAATTCAGATTTTAAAACCAAATGGATTCAGTTAAACAATTATGCAATATCGTGATAAATGCAATTAATATAATAAAAATAGAAAATAATTACATTATTAGTATTAAAAAAAACTTATTAACACTATTAAATTAATTAAACTTCTTAAGAAAAAAAACCAAAACTATTATTTTACATTTTCGCAAATAACGAGCATATAGCACTATCTAGTGTAAAAAATAGAAATTATTACGCTAATATAAGCAACAGACAAGATGCAAATTAAATTTTGGTGCTGCCATCTAGTATGATATCTTTAAACATTATGGACAAAATGTTATAAGATTAACCTAATATAAGCTAATGCTTTCAAAATATACCAACTGCTTTACCACATAAAACCTAATATATATATATATATATATATATATATATATATATATATATATATATATATAATAAAATTGAAATCACAAATATATGAATAAATTGGTAAAGTTCTAAAGATGAATTAGAAATGAACATAGGAAACCAGTATGTAAAATAAGAAACTATGAATAACTCACAGAATCTTCAGAGGAGCTTGTGAGTTCAGTCATAGAAGATGCGTTATTTCATCCAATTTTGTCGGCATTAAGCCTAAAATGACAAAATTTAGCTCTTTATAACGCAAAAATAACAGAAAATGGATAATAAATATCCAAGAGATCAAAAAAAGATACACCGCACACAGGATATTAAAAATTAATAGAGCAAAATACCTAAATTACATACTAGGAAGCATAACTGCAGCATGACTGGATGGTAAAACAGAGTTAGGACTATTTTAACATGTGGGCCTACAATTGATTATCTGACTGAAACCTATAACATTGGTGCCATCTGGTGTGAGAAAGGAAAAAATGAAAATTGGAACTGGATTATTAACAATAATGTTTGGTGCTGCCATCTTTACCCCAAAAAAAGAATGAAATTGATTGAAAAAATAAAGAAATGACTTAGATTAACATTTAGTTGAAGTAGAATGAAAAAATAGCGATAAACTTGATAATTACTGAGTAAATACAAAAATAATATAAAGAATAGGAATAAATTAATAAAAAATAAAATAAAGAATTATATAAAAATAAATAAATAGAAGGGCAATTGATTAAATTAACTAATTTAAAGACAAAATATTATAATATAAAAAATGATAATATAAATAACATTTAAAAAACAGTGAGGAATATTTTGAGATAGTAAAATATAGCCTTGTATTATGTAACTAAAAGTGAAAATTTAAAAAACAATGAGGAATATTGAGATAGTGAAATATATCCTTGTATTATGAAGCAATATGTGAAAATTGTTGAGAAATTTATGATATTAAATGCATGATACCCCGCGTTTTTTTATTTAAATTTTTTTTAATATATCCATACAATATATACATACACATATACAGGCTCACACATATATAAACTTATAAGGTTTTTAACTTTTTTTAGCATTCCCAACCTCAATCCTCCGTAATGGTATATTTATGTTTTTTTTTTTTTAAATAGTGCATAATGTATGGGAAAACATACACTCACACACATACCTTTATTTTTATTTATTTTTATTTTATTTTTTTTATTTAATTATATATAAATCCACATATACATATTATATATATATATATATATATATATATATATATATATACATATATATATATATATATATATATATATATACATATATATATATATATACATATATACATATATATAATTTTTTGTTGTGTATGTTTTTATAATTTTTTCAGCAATCCACAACCCACCCTCCATAATAGTGTTTTCTATTTTTTAATTTTTTTTTTTTAATGCATATTATATGCCTATACTGGTAAAAAGTAGAAAAAAATAGAAAAGAATGAATACTAAGATTTGAGCCATGCAGATATAAAAGAGATGGGATAATTATAAGACAATGCTAATTGCTTTAATTTAAAAATGTTAGGCTGTAAGAATTGGGAGGAACATAAACGTTTGATACGAAGACAGTGATTAAGTAGAATATTTGTATATACTGAAATATCTGAGCAGTATATATATATATATATATATATCTGGCAAATTAATTATAGGTTGTCTGCTTGCCAAATAGAAATATCTTGTTATTTTTAAGCTTAATAAAATGACGTAAAGATGACTTCTAATTTTTAAACTATAAAACACTCTTGAAACAGGCACTTTCGTTGCTATATTTAAAGCCGTCTGGCATTAATTTTGCAACCGAATTAGTGTCTGAAAAATTAATTATAGGTTGTCTGTTAACCAAAGAGTAATATGTTACCTATAAATGTGGATCTGGCAGGGTCTTAGCGACATTGGTAACGTCTGGCAATAATGGATTAATATTACAAATGGATAGTAGAAACAGATGTTATAAACAAAAATCATGATAAAATGACGGAATTTTGAAGTTTTTTGACCTGCATAACCCCTTCTCCCGCAGGTAAACGCGACGTCTCCCGACTCCCAGACCGCCCTCAAACGTACTACACCATAAAACGGAAGAACATATAGAAAAATTAGCCTTGATAAAATGACGTAATTTTGAAGTTTTTTGACCTGCATAACCCCTTTTCCCGCAGGTAAACGCAACGTCTCCTGATTGCCAGACCGTCTGCAAAAGTACTACACCATGAAACGGAAGAACATATTGAAAAATGAGCCTTGATAAAGTGACGTAATTTTGAAGTTTTTTGACCTGCATAACCCCTTTTCCCGCAGGTAAACGCAACGTCTCCCGACTGCCAGACCGCCCGCAAACGTGCTACACAATAAAATCGAAGAACATATAAAAAAATGAGCCTTGATAAAATGACGTGTTTTTTGACGTTGCTAGCTCTTGGACTTAAAGTTTATGACGCCAAAAACTAGAAAAAGGAGATAAGTGTAGAAATCGGGATTTTGTAGAAACGTCTGTTTCACTGTCTCAATTGTAAAATTTAATTGCTCAGCTTGTGTTTTGAGAAAAAGGCAACTTGAAAATGTCACACCAACATCATTTACCTGATACCATGGCCTGGCGTATTATTGGGACAGTTGAATCCGGGCAAACACAACAAAGTGTAGTGAACACTGTTGATGTCGCAAGAAGCGTCAATACAAGGCTGTGGCATCGATTCTAAGACACTGGGATTGTTAGATGTCGGCAATGTGCTACCACTGAAACTGATTATCGATATATTCTGTTAACAGCTCATCGAGACAGAACAGACAATGCTACTCAACTGAAAACGCAGTTGTTCTTGGCTACAGGACGAAAGGTGTCCACCCAAACAGTCCGAAATAGGCTTCATCAGGGTGGTCTCTTTGCACGCAAGTCAATGGTCTGTAGCCAGTTGATCTCAGCAACTGTGCGGCCCAAAGAAGGTAGGCAACTGAGTATCAAGATTGGAGGAAACGTCGTTGGAGTCAAATTTTGTTTACAGACGAGTCCCTATTCAGTCTGGATGTGACATCGGATGTGTTTTTGTATTGAGGGAAAGGGCCACTCGAAATAATCCCACATTCGTTCGTGAAAGATCACATTACAGACGAGGTGAGTCGATGGTATGGGCTGGAACCAGCATAGGTGGACATATGGACCTGCATATCATTCGGAAGGGCACTTTGACGGGCCAAAGTTATATAGTTGAGACGCTGAGACCTTCGTATTTTACGCTGTAGCAATTGGTGATTACTTCCTTTGCGTGTATGATAATGCCAGACCGTATACAGCTCGTCTTATGGAGAACATGGTTAAATCTGAAACAATACAGCGTATGAAATAGCGAACATGCTCTCATGACCTGAATCCGATCGAGCATGTTTGAGACACACTTGAACGACGCAAAGCAGCGAGAGTAAGGTCTACTTTTATTGTCCGGGACGTGGAGTGGAACTGTATTCCCCAAAGTGTTATCGTTGATGTCGTCGAATCCATGGAAAACAGGTGTGCGACAGTTTTATCTATTCGAGGGGACTGTGAAGGTTTGAGGTGATCATCAGTGGTATGGGTGATCAAAAGGCAGAAAACTCCAACTCTTAATTACGGGGGCCAACAATTTTATTTAAACATTTTAAAAAGTTACAAAAAAGGGCATTATATTTTTAATTGCTTATCTCCTTAACGGTCCCTTAATATTTGGAAAACCATGAAAAATACCTATTATTTTATTACAGAAATTGAATAATTATAAGATTTCTATATAAAATTTGCAATGTGTTTTTTCTGTAAGGCGAAAAAAAAAGATGTTATAGAACAAATTCACATTTGTGGAAAAGCCACCATGCGAGAATTCTGTGTTTTAATGTTTGTTTTACACCATACAAATTAATGCGAATAAGACCTTTATTTTTCACATCCTAGATCTTTATTTATCATCATCAACATCAAACTAATTTTTACAAATCATATTTGAAATATGATATACATTAAATTTTGATTATTAATATTTTTTTTGAGTGTGATATATTTCGAAACATGCAATACAAAGTCCAACATCACAATCAGCGCCAAAAACCAGACCCAAGCGCTAATATTCAAAGATTTCACATGGAAATGCCAGTTAAGTTTTTCTCGTTTCAGAAGTTTTTTTCCAGCAATAAATCTCCAGCCCGGAAATATGACGGGCACGAGAAATAACGAACGACACCTCAGCCCGTGATATTCACGGAAGCGAGAATTAAGGGGTTAAGTTGAGAGAGAGAAAGCCCCTGCATAAAAGGTGTGCCAAGACGCAGACAAATTATTTGCTTTTTACATCTCAGAGAGCAGAGTAGAAGTGAAACATTTCACAAGAAGTTTAGATCACTTGGCGTTACAATCTATCACCAATTTAAAAACTTTAGATTACTGATCGAAGAATAGACAAACGTTTTGGCGAAAACAATTTAATACCTCACATTAATATGGTTTCCCTTCAATCCATAACTCCAATGGTTGCTAATAACTGTCTCTGTGCATATGAAATCGGCGTCAGAATTCTGCAATTGAATACATTTGTTTATGCTTGTTAAGGTCTTTTTAGACTAAATGATCAATAAATCACATTACCCAATGCATAGAAAGGTATGTGCATTTAGACTAAATAATAGGAAAGTAAATTACTTGTAATATCTCTTATTTTTGTTTTTGTTTCATTGCAACGGCGAATTTCATCAGGAATTAAGAATGATTTATTTTATTTCTACTGCAGTTGTTAGCGGATGTAAGGAAAATTAAACGCAAAGTGTGACAGTTACAATTCATATCTTTTTACTTTATTTTATGAACAAAGTGTTACCGGAAATTAAATAATTTTGTGATAATATTTAAAGGTTTTGAATTAAAGGCGTTAGCAGAAAAGGGAAAAAAAACACTTTAATAAAAATCCATATGGTTTTAATAAATGAATTTAATTACATATTTTAGTTTAACGAATGGGGGGGGGGGGGGACAACCTCTTTTAAAAGTAATAAGGTTATGTTTTAAATTAATTTTTAAGAAAAGGCTATATGTGACAGAAACACTGTCACAGGGACCACACGCTATATTAAATAACTTGCATCATTCGTAAACAGTAGGGGAAGACGGGGTACAATGAAACATTACTTGTAAAATCAATCAATACAAAAACCCTTAACGGGTTAAAAGTTTGTGACGCAGCGCTTTATCTTATGCTCTAAGAATTTTAAATATGGAACTTAAAAATAATGATATCAAATTTTGAGTGACACTATGCTATTAATTATAATATCTATATACATTTATTTCATCATTTTATTTTTTTATAATTGCATGTGCAAAAATTATGTTCATTTTAAAAAGATGTATAAAAGTTTATTCATTGATGCATTATCATCCGTATCTCTCATAAATTCAAAATATGAGTTTTAAAAGATATGATATCAAAATTTAAGTGACGCCTTGATGTTGCTTAAAACGATTAGTTTTAAAATTCAATTTAAATTTCCTTTTGGCTAAATACATTTACACATCTAAACAATACTTTTCATTTTCCAATGCACTGTTGAATATATTACTTTCACTGAATCTATATAATGCACTGAAATGTATTCATTTGAATAAATTGATTTATCTTTTATGCCACGCTATCCAAAAATCAAAAGTAAAATTTATGTAAATAGTTTTTGCGTCATTGTATCCAAACTAAGTTAAATGTATGCAAATGGATAATATGACGAAAAAACTATTTACATAAATTTTACTTTTGATTTTTGGATAGCGTGGCACAAAAGATAAATCAATTTATTCAAATGAATACATTTCAGTGCATTATATAGATTCAGTGAAAGTAATATATTCAACAGTGCATTGGAAAATGAAAAGTATTGTTTAGATGTGTAAATGTATTTAGCCAAAAGGAAATTTAAATTGAATTTTAAAACTAATCGTTTTAAGCAACATCAAGGCGTCACTTAAATTTTGATATCATATCTTTTAAAACTCATATTTTGAATTTATGAGAGATACGGATGATAATGCATCAATGAATAAACTTTTATACATCTTTTTAAAATGAACATAATTTTTGCACATGCAATTATAAAAAAATAAAATGATGAAATAAATGTATATAGATATTATAATTAATAGCATAGTGTCACTCAAAATTTGATATCATTATTTTTAAGTTCCATATTTAAAATTCTTAGAGCATAAGATAAAGCGCTGCGTCACAAACTTTTAACCTGTTAAGGGTTTTTGTATTGATATCAGTACTTTTTTTAAGTTAATGATAAAAAAAAAATAAAACAACAACAACAAAAATTAAAGACCAGACAAAGAATTCATAGTCAGGATTTTTATTCACCTTCAATCTCTCCCCCTCCCTCCCCGCAAAAAAAGATGCCTCATATTTCAATTTTAAAGAGCACTGTGCTATGAGATTTTTTTAAACCACTCATTGGTAAATATGGAAGTAATTCACAATATGCATTTAGATTGTATTTCTGTTGGTTTGTTTCAGAGATATAAAAAGCTATGTTAAATTTTACTAAATAAAAAATTTACTGTCTTAAGAAAAATAGCCAGAAATATTGCTCTTTAAACATACATATATATATATAAATTTCCATCATCCTTCTTTAAAGCTCTTTATTGGCAATAATAGTAAATCATATAAAATAATCTCCTGAGCCCCAAAAATTTCACTTCTCTCCAGCTTACCTAAATAATTGAAATCTTTCGAACTTTAGTTTGAAAAAAAAAAATCTGCAATATTTGTTGCTCACTAACATAAATAAATAAAGCCCTAACTCCCCAAATGTACATTTCTCCTCTCCTCTCCTCTCCCCCCCTACTGCACAGCATAAAAAAAAAAAAAAAAGCACTCGCAGATATTAAATCTTTAGGGTTTTTGGTGAGTGAATTACATATGAAGATAAATACGATAGATCTTTATAACACACCTTGGGATGAGAAGTTCTGCATATTACAGAATTTTGCATTATATAGATCATATTTCATTCATCATTAAATTTACCTTGTAAACGTGCTTTAAATTATATTCCTTGGAACTAGAAATAGTGAAAATTATAAAATTTTACATAATAGTATAGGTGCAGATTCCCAATATCTGGAAGGAGAAAGTGGCTCCTAAACCCAAAAAGTCCAGTGGCCTCATTGTGAAACAAACACATAAAAAGAATTTAGTGTTTGTAAGGGACTGAATTCAAAGTGGAAAATAATTTATTTTATATATACATATGTCTATGTACAAGAAAACACAGACTAATTACATCAAATGGGTTTGTTTAATTTAATCACAAAATTCTTTAATTATTAAGTCTAATACAAATCTTAAACTATGTTCATTCAGAAGATATAGTTGGACAAGATACATTTTTAAAAGATGTAAAGCTAAGCAATCATGGTAGTGGGAAATATTAGGATAATAATATTTCTAATTTTGATTTTATCGTATAACATTACATTAAAAAATTTGTGAATGTGAAAAATTATTTAGCGCTATAAAAATCAAAACACACTTCAGACGTTTGTTTTTCTATGTAATACAATAGTTTTCTGTGTTAAACAGATCATTCAGGATTGTAGGAAGGAAAATACACTGATTTCATTTTTTTAAAAAGGTAGAAATCCACCATTAGCAGAAAAGGAGCATCCCTGTATAGCGTATGGCGACTGAGACAATGAAAGTTAGCAGCCGAAGCAAAAAATTTAGTCGTCACATGGCGACTGTGAATCTGCACCTATATATAATAGGATCACAGGGCCAAAACTAGCCTTTTTTGTACCCGGGGCAAACATGGATTTGGCGCCCCCCCCCCCCCTCTTCTGTAAAGTATATTTACAAAGATAATTTTATTAATTTTCTAATAGCCGACTTATTTTAAAATTTAAAGTATGTAATCATAAGACATGTTATTCTGAACTACGTAATCTACAATGGCGTGTCCAAAGGGGAGGTCACAGGGGTCATGATTCCCCTCTGAACACCAACAAAAATTTTCTAAAGAGCATTTTTAAAATGAAATATACAGTAGAGTCCCGATTATCCAAGTCCTGCTTAACCGAGTTATTTTCTTCTGATGGATTGATGGCTTCCATTTTTATGAAACAGCCATTATAAATGAAGTGTTAGGTAAAGATGAAAAAGCAGCCGTAAAAAAAAAGCCATTTCCCTCCCCCCCCCCCCATTCTGACCAGAAAATCAGAGTTCTAACTTTTTATGACTGTTCTTTCATCTTCACCTAACACTTCATTTATAATGACTGTTTCATATTAATGGAAGCCATCAATCCATCAGAAGAAAATGATCCATTCCAAAAGTATAATCCTTCATTTGGCGCCGGGGCTCATGCCCCCTCGCCCCCTTAGTTTCGGCCCTGATAGATCATGTCACATATTATTAAATTACCTTTAGCTCGTGACTGACAGTTTGGGGGCACTAAATGCATGGCTGGCAAATTTATTCCTTTTTCACTATTTTTAATAATGAAATCTTTGCCTTATTTTTGGCAGAAGTTTCTTATATTAAATAAGGCAAAAATTTCTTTTTTTAAAAATATTACTTTTGGAAGGCATGAATTTAGTGCCTAAAAAAAAAAAAAAGACCCCGTCAAGAGCTGCCACCGATTATAACACTCATTTACAAAAAAATTTAATATATTGTTTTCATTGCTCCAAAATAATGCGTTAAAGAAGACAATGTATCAAATTTAGTGTTTCAAGAAATTAGCAATATTTGTGAAACACATGTGCTTCTTAACTGCAAAATTTATTGTTTACATCTGAGAAAAACATTATATGCATCTTCTGTATTAAAATTTTTTAGTGGCAGGCTTTTGTGATTGAACAAGGACTGCTTGCAGAATACTTTAATAATTTTACAATATAAAATTATGGCTCTCGAACTACTATTGATGAAATACAGTAATAGGGAGGGAAAAAAAAATCATTAAATAAATATAGTTTATTTTTAAAAAATTAATTGAATTTTCATCAGATATACTGATTATTATATGTAACATACATTATATGTAACATATTTATTAGAAAAATTACAACTATTTAGGTGAAGTTTTAAAATGTAAACAAAATGATGCCTTATAAACACATCAAAAATACAGTTCGTTTTCGAAAGCTGTGCCTGACACTCTGAGACAATTTTACGATCCAAAGGGGTAATGCTGAGATGGGTATTTGCCGAAGTTCCAGTTGTATGTTGTCACTCAGCTAAACAGCCTCCGATCATCCTTATTTTGATAAAATCAAAACAGATCTGATGCATGCACAAAAGCACAGAAGGTTTCGCTTTACGAAAACAAACAGTACCTCTGAACAAAATCATTATACAGTAGACGCCCTCAAATCCGCTCAACTTGGGACCAGAGGTTGTGCAGATTTTAGAATTTCGCAGATTTCTGGTCTTTGCTTTTTTACAGTTTTTAAACAGTCATTTGAATGTATTTATGCAATCAAAGTTATAAAATATCCTTGCAATATAGTAAAATATTAAAATAATTAATTACAGTAATAAACTAAAATGATAAGAAGTAAGATAATTTAAAAAATGATTAAATTATTAAAGATAAAGATCAAGTAAATAATAATGTATAATTAAATCTGCATTATAAAGATAAGAATCATTTTTCTTGAATTATTGAATGAAACTTACCTCCTTCCTAATGGTACCTATTAATTTGCATCAAAATTATAAAGTAAGGAAGTTTTATTTCAGGTTTAGCCAGTCTTAACTGTCAAAAAATCTGGATTAAAATACATAAAAAGATTTGATAAAAAGATTGTGATTACCAATTTTTTTTTTTTTTTTTAATCAGAAATAAATTGTACTTCCTTCCTAAAAAATCATGAGTTCAGTCATATTATAGAGAATTAATTACATACTGAAATACAAACGGAATGATATAAAATTAAAAAAATCTGAAATTTTGCCCTTACATCTGAACTGAAAGTTTCATTGTTTACATCTGTGATGATGCGCAGATTTAACGCTGGTAGCTGGTTGGGTACCCGGGCAGATACCCACTACAACCCTGAAAATTATTGCTTGTTTTTAGCACAACATATATTTGTTTTAAATGCTTTCTCGTCACTTCTTTATATGAAAAACAAATACAGGAATAAACATAAACATCGAATCTGATTTATGCCTAAAACTAAGATTGAATCAGATATGAGGAAGATGTGTTTGGTAAAGCAAGCATCACCCTTATCATTAGCAATACAACAAAATTAATAGTCATCCTTGTGCATATGTATCAATCTACACCAATATGCCATTAAGTATTGTAGCTTTTTTTAAAATCAAAACACTATATTTTGATAATGTACATATTAATAATATAGTAATAATGATACTAGTACTTTTTACTTGAATGTTAATATAAAGCAGTCAATCTAAGTATACCAATTTAATAAAGTAATCATCCAATTAAATACAGTAAAATCTGCTTAGACGGAGCACAAAAGACTGCACAAATACCTTGTTTTAGACATATTCCATTTACACAGGTTTTTCTGTAATAGCATGGAGTTTGTAACTTGGTGGTATGCGGAAGTATGAACTTCTATTCAGTGGTACGTCGACCTAAAAGTTTGGGAACCCCTGCTCTAGAGGGTAGCAATATTTCTACAAAATGGATTGCAGGCTCTTTTTAAGAGTAAAATTCATTGTTTACATTAAAGAAGCTGTCTGTTATACAGAGAATTGCATTAAAAAGATCTTTTACTGCAACAATGCTTTTACTACAATGCGGTCCTTTGACGAAATTCACATTTATCTCGTGATCCTTTGATGAAATTCGTGTTTTTTTACAATCCTTTAACGAAGTTAGTGTTTTATCTGCGATCGTGTGTCAAAATTTGTGCTTTTTTCAACATGCTGTGACAAAATTTGTGTTTTTTCGCAATTATCTGACAAAATTTGTGTTATTTCCGCAATCCATTGACGAAATTCCAGTTTTTTGCGGCCTTTGGCTAAATTTGCGTTTTTTTCCGTGTTTTTAATCAATCCTTTGGCGAAATTCACGTTTTTAACCAATGCATTGACAAAATTCCTGTTTTTCGGCATTCCTTTGACAAAATTCGTGTTTTTCAGCGATCCTGTGATGAAATTTGCATTTATTTCGTGATCCTTTGGCGAAATTCGCATTTTTTTTATGATCCTTTGGTGAAATTATTGTTTTATCCACGATCTTGAGGCTAAAATACGCACTTTTTCTGCAATAGTGTGACAAAAAGTGTTTTTTCCGCCATCCTGTGACAAGCGTTTTTTCGCGATCCTTTGATGAAATTAGTGTTTATTTCGTCATCCTTTGGCGAATTTTGCATTTTTAACGACATTAGTGTTTTATCCTCGATTCTGTGGTGAAATTCGCGCCTTTTTCCTCGATCTTGTGACAAAATTCGCATTTTTTCGCAATAATCTGACGAAATTTACGTTTTTTTCTTGATCCTTTAACGAAATTCATTTTTTCTGCGATTCTTTGATGAAATTCGCGTGTTTTTCCACGATGCAGTGACTAAATTCAGGTTTTTTTTCTGAGTCCTTTGACGAACTTCGCGTTTTTTCGTTATCCCTTGGTGAAATTCGCGTTTTTCCAATATATATATTTATTTGGTGGGCAGGATGATCGGGGCCGTTTGCCCCCCCCCCCCCCGGGTTTCCGTTTGTTTGTATTTTCCGCAAAAACTGCCATAAAAAAGTTGGATTTATATTTTTTTTTTGGAGGGGGGGGATCAGCGTGATTATCCCCCCCCCCCCCTGCACCTACCATAGGGACCTGCTGGATTCGCACCTGCCATATGGACACTAAATGGTAAAAAGTGACTATTAAGAAATTGTCAGCGGCTACCTTCCTACAAGGACAAAATATTTTTTTTCAAGAGAAAAACAAAAACTGCCTAATATTCATAAAATATTGGTTGACGGTTTTTCGGGTGCGAGGCCCTTTGCGGCCGCACCTGTCGCACACTCGTAGGGACGCCTCTGTCGGTATGAGGTAAAGGAGAATGCAATAACTTTGAAACGAAAGATGTTTGTACTTTCACTGAAAAAAAAAATTAACAACATGTAAATATACATTTTTTCAGGGGTGCAGAAAATGTTTCTACTCCCAACATTTCCCCCAATCCACATGAAAATTTCCCGAAAATTTTACAGTATGTTGTAGGTAAATGCTATTATTATCGTAGGTTCCAATATTTCTCAACTTATGCGCGAGTATATATAGCAGAGGTGATTTTGAGTGAAAAGCAAAAATTCTGAAATAAACAGCAAATTTTCTGAAAGGTTACAGCACATTGGAGGAAAATGATGGGGGGGGGGATCCACTCCCAGCACTATGTTTTTTTCGCAGCCCTTTGACGAAATTTGCGTTTTGTAGCGATCTTTTGACGAAATTTGCGGTTATTTCGCCTTTCTTTTGACGAAATTGGCGGTTGTTTTGCCATCTTTTGACGAAATTCGCGGTTGTTTTACAATCGTTTGACAAAATTGCGGTTGTTTCGCGATCTTTTGACAAAATTTGCGGTTTTTCCGCGATCTTTTGACGAAATCTGTGTTTTTTTCGACGAGTTTTGTAGTTATTTCACCCCTTTTGAAGAAATAAATGGTTGTTTCGCGATCTTTTGATGAAATATGCGAGTTTTTTCACGTTCTTTTGACGAAATTCGCGATTATTTAGCTATGTTTTGACGAAAATCATGGTTATTTTGTCCCTTTTGACAAAATTTGCAGATTTTTGCGATCTTTTGACGAAATATGCGTTTATTTCGCCTTTCTTTTGACGAGTTTAGCGGTTATTTCGCCCTCTTCTGACAAAATTTGCGCTTATTTCGCCCTTCTACGAAATACGTGCTTGTTTCGCGATCTTTTGACGAAATTTGCGTTCATTTCGTGCACTTTGACGAAATTCGCGGTTGTTTTGTGATTGTTTGACGAAATTTGCTCTTCTTTCGCGATCTTTTGACCAAATATGCGGTTTTTTTGGCGATCTTTTGACGAAATTTGCGTTCATTTTCCGAACATTTGACGAAATTTCCTAGTTTTTTCGCGTTCCTTTGACGAAAATCGTGGTAATTTTGTCCTTTTAGACGAAATTCGCGGTTGTTTCACGCTCTTTTGACGGAACTCAATTGTTTTGCGATCGTTTGACGAAATTTCCGCTCCCTTCGCGCTCTTTTGACGAAATTCGCGGTTGTTTGGCAAAATTCGCTCTTTCGCGATTTTTGACGAAATGTGCGGTTTTTCGCGATCTTTTCACAAAATTTCCGTTCATTTTGCGATCTTTTGACGAAATTTGCGTTCATTTCGTGAGCATTTGACGAAATTTCTGGGTTTTTTTCGCGTTCCTTTGACGAAATTCGCTGTTATTTCGCCACGTTTTGACGAAAATCGTGGTCATTTCTCCCCTTTAGACGAAATTTGTGGTTGTTTCACGCTCTTTTGACGAAACTCGGTTGTTTTGCGATCGTTTGACGAAATTTGTGGTTATTTAGCGATCTTTAGACAAAATTTGCGGTTATTTTGCGATCTTATGACAAAATTTGCGTTTTTTCCGTAATTCTTGGACAAAATTCGCGGTATTTTTATGTCCGAATTTTCAGATTGATGAAAGATTTTTTAAATTTTCGGAACCGAATGCCTTAATTTTTTGGAAAATTGGGAACAGAATCACCCGATATACGGTACATATTATTCTGAGATTGATTTTGTGAAGGTCACCATACGGATCTTTTTATTTATAGTGAAATTTTTCTATCCTAGGAAATTATGGAATTTGTTGTTAAAACCGAAATCAATTGTATATGTTTCTGCAAAATTTCCCCCGATCCTAGATCGCCGGATCGGACATATTCTGCACCCCTGCATTTTTTTTTTTTTTTTTTTTTTTTTTTTTAAGGAAGAAAAAGACGAGGTTTGTAGTATAAATTTGGCGCCCCCTCCGTGCCTGCACCATTCGTACAGCCCTGCTGAGACATATGTAAATCTGACAGCATAGCAAATTGGATTAAGCTTTCAACCTGGTCAAGTTATGCTAATATATTATCATGGTGCAAGAAGTTCATCCAAGCGAAGACTGATAAAATTTCTGAGTATTAGGAATAACCAAATGTAAATAAGGAAATGTAAATAATTAATTTCAAATCCATCTCCTCGCAAGAAGTACACAAATAAATATAGATTATCTATCACTTGAAAGTGACAGCACTTCGCACTCAGGAATTAACGTTTGTAATCAAAGATAAGTGGTGCTTTTAGACCTGCTAATGTTTGTAAACAGTTTACGTGAACGCGGTTATCACTGCTGGCTTTCGCTTGTATCTTGTGTTTGCCTCATGTGAATTGGTTACTTGTGGAATAAATTTTTTGCTTTTTTAAGTCTCTTAATGGAAAATCAGCTTACTTTAGTATGTTTGTAATGTAGTGTGTAAAAAAACAAGTATTTTTATTATTATTATTAAAAATGGATTTTTATGATTGTTTTTCTGTGTTAACCTTTTTTGTGCCGACGATATTTTAAAGTACCATTGAAATTACTTTTCATAAAATTCATTTAATACATCGATTAGTAGTAATACAGGTTAGAATCAGCTATAGATACATTATTTTATCTTGTTTCAAAATCATTATTGGCTGCACAAAACAAAAATATTTAAAAAAAAAAAATGATTTATTTTGCCTTTGCATCTTTTCAGTTTTCTTGACGTTAAAAGATTAGGGAGGGGGGGAGTTTCAGTTCGGAAATATTTCTATTGTAAGAACATTATATTTGTACATTTCCTAATTCTACAAAATACTAAAAAATATTTTTTAAATAAAAGATTTGAGTGGAGTTATAAATATTGCACAAAATCTCAATAAATTCAAATTTAATTAATTTTATTTAGCAAAATCCTTTTAAAATTTATTAAACGATTATGTAAATCTTCTAATATAGCTTAAAAAATTCACGAAAAATGCTTTAGAAGATGAAATTTTCATGAATTCATAATTTGGGACATAAAGGGTTAATCACCGTCAAAATTGTAGGTTTTTAAAACAACCAAACCGGTAATTAGGATATTAAAGAATATTTTTATCGTTAATTATTAAAATAATAGATGGTAATTGGATAAATAATAAAAACGATAAATAAATAATTTCATTAGGTAATTTAATGCATGAAATTAATAGAATTCTTAGAATATAACAAATAAAAGAAATTTCATGGCAGTTCTTTATGTATTTGTAAAATTATTGCAGTTGCATAATTCTAAGCTGATGCAGATATATGTGCATTAAAAACAAAAATAATAATAATATCTGTTAATTCATACATATACAGAGACTAAATATATTCATATTAATGGTTAGTCATACATTCTATCAACATTAACTACCCAAAATATTAAAGAAAAAAAGAAGAAGAAAGACATTTAGAATATATTAGTTTTCATGCTAAGTGCATTATGTTTCAATTTCTAATTTGTATGGACTCCGAAAATATTTATAATCATCGATAAGTTGACCATTTTGAAATTATTGTGATATTTATTAACCTTGATTGGAACGTAGCACTTCCAATTAAAAAGCAAAAAAATTTTGTTACTTTTCATCTTTTATCAATTGCTTTCTTTGATATGTTGTGCTAATCCAAAAGTAGAAAATATTTTATAACCTTTTACTGAAGTAGTTCTTCCTAAACATTTTTATACTAATTAGATTTTTTTTAACTTTTTTCCATTCTCTTACTATAACTGTATAACAGATGTTATCATTCTGAAATTTTCTTTTACCTGAAATTTATTATGTATTTATTTATAAAAAACAAATAAGAATCTTTTATTTATTTATTTTATTTAATCTAGAAAAAATTATTTTATTTGTTGTGCTTATTTTCTATAAAAGAGTGAATAATTTGATTATTCAAAGAAAGTTTTTATGACTATGACCAGATTTAATTAAAGTTTTAAATGAAATGCTTTTTAAACCTGGTAACATCTATTTTAATATACTTTCACATCATTAAAAAAATATTTTAATCCATTATTTTTTTTAATAATCTGATTTAAATCACGATTAAATTTGAACAAACTATCAGCCTCAACGAGACATCGGATTTTCTGCTGATCAAAGTTTTGTTGCCGTTTTTAGAGATGACAGGTATTTTATTTTTTTCATTTGGAAATAAATGAAAGCTTAAATCGGGATTTTTCGATTATCTAGAGTTGCATTGGGGCACATAGCAGCATATATTATCTTTTTTTTTGCGGTTTTATTCATATTTATTAAGAATTAAAAATCCCAAATGATATTTGACTCACGATAAGTAATGCCGGTAATGCTAACGCGATGAAAGAAGCAGTGGTACCCTTTAGATCGCTAGAGGGCGAGTTTTTTGTTACAAACGCGAATAACTAAATGTAAATAAGGAAATATAAAATAATTAACTTCAAATCCGAAAGGAAACAACGACTTAAAACACTAAATCCATCGTTATAGCGTAATTTGTAATTTCTGCTCGGTACACAAATAAACATGGATTATCTTTATCTATCTACTGAAAGTCACAGCCCTTCGCGCTCATTGGCGCGATGTGATGACGTCAAACCTACTCATTACGAGGCTAATGTTAGCCTCGCACTCACTAATCACAGACGAGAAAATTACCAGAGATTAATGGTTGACTGGGCATTAACGGAAACGAAAATGTCAAAAATAAAATGAGTTTTACCAGATAAAAGATATGTCTTATTCACCTCACCTTAATCACATTTGTATTATGTATCAATTTAAAGATAATCGTTAGAACCGTTTTCGAGATTTTCAAATTAGGAACTTCCTCGATATCATACCAACGTTTTCACTTTAAAAATGGCTATTTAGATCTCAAAATATACTGCACGTAGAAATGTAAAAATTTCAGTATACGATTAGACTGCAGATATAAGATTGTTCTAGAAAATTCAGAACAATAGGACCTATATCTGCTGAGTTATTAAAAGGCGGCTTTTCGCGTTTTCTTTGATGTCGAGTTAGCTGTATATATGAGTTCCGCCATCTACGAATTCTACTATACGATACGATACGATTTTAACGATACGATACGATACAATTTTAGGCTTAAGGCTGCGTCACTCGGAATACTACCGTCTTCCATGATCAAATTTGTCATAGAGAGTTGCAGCTTATATATATGTTATACAACTATATGTTCCAATTATTGATGTGATTTGGATACATTGAAACTTCTACAACAGTAGCAATAGAAGATTATTGCTTTTACACCATTGAAAGTAACTTTCTTTACTAAAAGTAATTTTGTTTCTTTTTCCTTGTTGTTATATGTAATAATTATTTTTCCTATGCATTGTTATCTTTGCGTTGTTTGTCTTCATACCTATAAAACCAAACTAAAAAAAAATAAATATTAGAAGTTTGAAAATAAATTTTTACTAAGTAACCTCAGTGCGGGTTACAATGAAACACTTGCAGACGGGGTACAATGAAACATGTTTTATTATAGTAATAACAGTAGTATATATTAGAACAGTAGTAATATATTAGAAGTAAGAGTAGGAAAACAGAAAAAAAAAGAGTTTTGTTCTAACCAGATCAGTAAAAAATGCTCTTGTTAAGCAATTGAAAAATATAAAGAGAAAAAAAAAGCTAAGAAGGGATTGTTTTGAAAACAAACTCTGCCTGCTACAGACTCTGATGATGATCCAGATTTTTTTTTTCCAGGCCCAGCTGGTCATCGAGGTACTAAGAATGAGATATCCACACACAACATGTATGGCACAAGCAGTATACGTATAAATGGAAACATAAGGGAATATATACCGTTGGAGAAATCATACATTTAAATGAAGTCAAATGTGAAGTACTTGATATAAAAAGACTCCAACCCAGTTTTAATTTTTTTTTTTTTTTTTTTTGAAACTTACATAAAAAAAAAAAAAAAAAAAAAAAAAAAAAAAAAAAAAAAAAAAAAAAACTCATTATGTTGAAACTACCACCTCATATTCCTTCAGGAGGAACTGAAATATAAGCAGAAATACTAATTTTTTAAACTGACTTGAGCCAGTTTAATATAAAATGAAAGGTATTTTTTGAACTAATAGAATTTTCTTATTTTTCATCTTAGACTATAATATTTTTATCAAGTTCCTTATTAATCAAGTTTTGTTTTTGTATTTATCTCATTTTTAATAAAATAAACTATACCGGGTGAAAATTGCTTCCATCATTTGGAGTGTTTCATTGTACCCCAGTATGTGTTTCATTGTACCCCGGCATACGGGGGAACATGAAACACTGTAAGGCATTTATTTTTTGTTATTTTTCAAGCATAAAGATATTGTTTAGAACCTAATAAAAATTTATTTAGATGGGGAAAACACAAGATTAAAAATATGCATTAATTATATTTTTGTGCATGCAAAATTTTGGATAGGAAAAAAAATTAGTAAATTTTGTTTCATTGTACCCCATCTTCCCCTACTTTTTTCGTCATTTATATGTATCCAAATTGTTGCACTAAACCACCTTCTCATGTTCCATCTATTGTTTCAGAGAATTAAAGTTCTCTTGCAAATTTTTTTTGTATTGATACATATGTATACTCTCCATTTTATGCCCATATATGGTTGTCTTGCACTGTTCTCTTCATTTCTTTGCTTCCTCCCCTAATTTTTTTGAGCACTGTACATACATACATGGATATATATATATATATATATATACATACGAACCTTTAGAAGTAGAAGCAGGAGGCTTTCGTTCTGCTTTAGATTTTTCTTTGGATAATTCTGAAAACAAAAAAAATATTTTAGAAGTTAATAAAATCGTTTCGTAAAATTAATTTGCTTAAATAGTTATTTTTTTCTTTTTACAGAAGAATGGTTTATGAGATAATTATTAACTTGACAATAGCACTATTTAACTTACCTTAATTACACTATTTGTATTATCCATCTGTTAGTTCTCGTATAATTATTATTATTATTATTATTTAGTCTTCTCTTCAATGTCCATTCGAAATGTGACATATTACTAGCAAACACCCACAGCAACAATTGATGTTATTAAGAATAGTAATATCAGGAATAACATTCCAGATAGAACCAAGAGAGACATATGTTGTTCCAGCCTGTTTTGAAATTATTGCCACAAAACTCGCTTTACCTCTAGGTCAAGGCAATAGGGTAGATGCAAATAGCTCCATCAAATCAGCCATGAAGGTTTGAAACAAACGGTTGCTTGGGTATACTTTGTTTATCATACATTATAATGCGAACAAATTTTATGTGTATGCAAATTTTATCGAAAAAAAACAACTCAAACGATTTTGACTAAATTTTGGATCCTACCGTTATGAGGTAGGAGAAGACCATTGGGCTAGGTCACATGTTCGAGAAAGTTCGATTAGCGGGTCATTTTGGTGTCAGTACGAGTCAACGCATTTCAAAGAGAATAGGTTGAAGCAGATGCTAAGTTGTTGAACAGTTAGCAGTAAACAAAGTCGGAAAGTTGGCAACATTTCGCCAAATTTGGCGATATTTAGAGACATTGGGAGAAAATCAACTTTAAAGATTACTAATTCCGAAACACATGGTTGACGCCAATTTAGCTTTAAAAATCTAAAGGAATTTTCTTGAAATTTCCAGTAGGAGTCGAGATGCATGATTCAATCAATCACATTCCACATATTGTACTCGAAATTAGAATTCAACCAATCAGGGTACATAGAACTTTTCCAACACATGCTTTACACTAAATATCGACAATGTTCTCTCCGAAATAAATTGGAAAGGGGCCAATCATATACTTTCATTTTAATAAAAGGCACTATTAACTAAATCTGCTCCCAAATCATTGAATAAAAAAGTAACAATTACCAACCCATAAGTAATAAAGTCTACTAGTAAATTATGTATTTAAATTTTACTTTAGGGGTCGTCTATACGTTGAAATTATAACAAACTTCAAAATTTTCAATATTTACCAGGGATCTGTTGAGGAAGCTTTTAGGTCCTTTAAAGGACCCCTCACAAATTGTTTTATATTAAAACAGGACCCTTCACAAAATTGTTCACTCCAAAGCAGGACCCTTCACAAAGTTTTTTATTCAAAACCAGTACCCTTCACAAAATTTTTCATTCCAAAACACGACCCTTCAAATTTTTCATTCCAAAACAGCACACTTCACAAAATTTTGTGTCTAATAACTACACCTTTCACAGAAATTTTCCACCTTCAATCTCAACCTTTCACAAATTTAGTCATTTCAAAAGAAAATCTGACCTGTAACAAACAACTGAACTCATCAAAGAACATATTACTTGGCGCTTTTATACATAAAAGATAGAACCTGGGTGTAACGGTAATTTCAAATTTACAAAATTATGACTACAGTTTTCACAAATATAACGAAAACATCACTATTTCACAAAAAACAGGACCCACTGAGAAAAGTCTGGACAGATCCATGCTAACACCTAATTTTGACATCATATTTGGATACTTCAGTAAATTATTATTCAATAAAATATTAGTTTCAGTATAAAACACATAAGAATTTAGATATGTTTTATTATTTAGATATATATATAGAATTTTACATAAAAAAAAATACTATAAAAGTTGACAAATCTTTAATTTTTCCGATTCAAGATCTCTGTAGCTTACCGATTCGTTAAATTTTATCCACAATCTATTGGAGCCGATATACATATACTATACTATCTAATGTTTACCATACCTAACGCTATTGCAACGTTAAGTTGCCAGACCGTGAATTTTTTTAATTCAAAATAGCGAGCATTTTATTTAACTTGCAATCTTTTCTTTTTTTTTAGTCATGGAATGCCTGACATTAAATAAAACAAAGATCACTATTGGAAAATGTTGGCAGATATTTTGAGTAAAAAAATTTCTTCAACTTTGCAAAACTGCAGCCATGGTTAGTACAATTATGTTTCAGCAAAGTGTATTTTCTGAATCAAATATTAACTGAACGAAAAAAAGAAAATGCCAAAGGCTTCACGGGCCACAGATAAGTTGTTCGTGGACCAAATGTGGTCCGCTGGCCACATGTTTGACATGTCTGCTCCAAATCAAGACTATGGTGAATTTTCGCACCCCCCCCCCCCCCACACACACTGCTCAACTTTTGTTTTAAGCACTCCTGCTCATTAGCTATATAGCCGCCATTTTTCAACGTATCAACTGAAAAAAACTGCTTTAATATGTGTATAATAAATTATTAAATGTACCATTTCACATTTCTTTCAAAAAATCCCCCAAAAAGATTAAATTTCAATGTACAAATTTCAAAATAAAGAATAATAAAACGTTTGCCTTTTGGGATGGGATTTTGTGAAGGTATCATTTTGAGAACGAGAATTTTCTGAAGGGTCCTCTTTAATAAAATTTCATTTTCTGAACGGTCATCATTTATTTAAAAAGTCTTCAAATGGGTCGCAATTTTTGTCAAAATCAACCCCTAAAAATATTCTCCCATCCATACAGATTGAACAGCAAAATTTTGTAAGTATTACTATATTTCATAAAATACTTACTAGAGTTACATGAAACAACTTTTGTGTAACCCAAGGCCTCTAACTGCGCGTCTAATCCACCCATATCTTCCACCGACGATTGGCTCTCCATATTTTCTTGACTAGCACAGATATATTCTTCTGAATAATCTACAAAATAAAGTTTTTTATTACAAAACATCGAATACATGGGTCGCAGTGTCCTATATATAAATATACTGGGCGGTTCATCTGTTGGTTCTTTTTTTTATTATGAAAGAAAACGCATTTTTTATGAGTGAAAATCGAAATTCTTTATTGAACATGGAAGGTGAGTCTATGCCATTTATGCATGGAATACAATATCGCGTATGTGGTCACCGCTCTGCTTACATGCTGTCATCCGAACATCAAAATTTTCGATGACTTTTCCCAGAAAGAGCGGATCCATGGCCAAAATTTCAACCCGGATGTTACGTTTGAGGTCTTGGATTGTGCGGGGGGCATTAGCGTACACTTTACTTTTCAGAAATCCCCAAAAGAAAATAATCCATTGGGGTTAAATCGCACGATCTTGGCGGCCGATTCACATCAGAATTTGTTGAAATTACGCGATCTGGTATCGATGATTATCTGTATTATATAAAACTAAATTATATTAAAGTACATTAATATGTTTATTTACATCTTGAATATAGTTTTAAATAATTTTTGAAAATATGATTTAAATCAATGATTTAAAAAAAATCAATTGATTTAAATCATTATTTTAATCACGATTAAAATCAAATTGATTTAACTCAACGAACCCTGCTTGTTAAAAGCACAATATGGGGGATATTAAGTCATAAAACATGCATCTACACATAAATATAAAAAAGAGAAAGAAAACATTAAAATAATTAAATTATTACGCGATAAAAACAGTAAATGGGGAAAAATATGTCATATGTAAAATCCCCAAGTAATAATATTGCAAAACAGTTTCAATTAAAAAATGCATTCAACATAAAACACATAATTTATGTATTAAAAACTACTAATATATTTTTTTTTATAATTCTTTAATTTTCATATTTAAGATCTGCTCTTTATAGCTTTTCGATTGGTTAAATTTTATCCACAATTTCTTGGAGCTCAGCTGAAGTTTTAAAATTAGTTAAATCTAACCTTAATACATATACTATACTTTCTGATGTGTGCCATCTCTAGTGCCAAGGCAACGTTAGCAGATGATGAATTTTTTTATTCAAAATAACTAGCAACTTGTTTGACTTGCTATATTTGCTTTATTTAATTACGGAATGTCTGTTCAATTGCAAAGATTACTATTCTGAAATATTTGTAGAAATTTCAAGTTTAAAAAAAAAAAAGAGAGCTCTATAATTTTGTAAAACTTTAGCCGTGGTTAGTGCAAGTTAAATCTAACCTTAATACATATACTATACTTTCTGATGTGTGCCATCTCTAGTGCCAAGGCAACGTTAGCAGGCGATGAATTTTTTTATTCAAAATAACTAGCAACTTGTTTGACTTGCTATATTTGCTTTATTTAATTACGGAATGTCTGTTCAATTGCAAAGATTACTATTCTGAAATATTTGTAGAAATTTCGAGTTTAAAAAAAAAAAAAAAAAAAAAAGAGCTCTATAATTTTGTAAAACTTTACCCGTGGTTAGTGCAAGTTTGTTTGTGCAAAGAGTGTTTTCTACATCAAACACGAATTGAATTAAATATAGGGAAAATGCCAATGGCTTGGATGGCCATACATAAATTGTACGCGGTTAAATGCGGCTAGCGGGCTCTTTTTTTTTTTTTCAGAGCACTCCTGCTTATTAGCTGTATAGCTTATTGCTTAATATATCAACTAAAAAAGGAACACACAGTTTGTATATGAGAAATATATGTATTAAGCATAATATTTGTATGATATATAAAATTATTATAAATGGATAAACACTTCGTATTTCTTAAAAAGAAAATTACAAAATAATAATAATAATAATAATGAAAAATTTGTCTTGTGGAATAGAATTTTGTGAAAGGGATTCGTTTTGAGAAAGAATTTTTTGAAAGGTCCTTTTCATTAAATTTTATTTTGTGAAGGGACTTCATTTATTTAAGAGGTCTCAAAGGTACTTTCTAAAGGTATTAATCTCATTTTTGTCTAAATCAACCCCAAAAATATTCTTTCATCCATGCCTATTGCGCAACAAAATTTAAAAATAAGATAATTATATATACACAATTTACTTACTAGAGATAGGTAAAACTCTTTGATAACCCATGTCGATGAGAGTAGCGGCAAATTCCTCGTTATCTTTCGCCGGTGATTGGCTCTCCATATTTTCCTGAATATCACAAATGGATTCTTTTAAATTCATATATATGTTACGTTACAGAAATTTTTTTCATAAAACATCGAACACATAGGTCGCAGAGTCCCATATATATACAGGGAAAGTAGTTAGACTTTGTAAAACCTTAGGGGGGAATTTGAACAATTTTTTTCACAAATGTTAGGGGTAGTTTTTACGAAATCATAACGCATATTTTTGGTACGTATCACACATTTTCAGGAAACAAACTTGCAAGACATCGATTATTATGCATAGCAATCAATAAATTTAATCTACTTAATTTTTACTTTAATTCAATTAAAGCTTTAAATATTGATTATTTTACTAGAAAATAACAAATAGGAGGTTTTTAAGAGAGAGTTAATGAAAAATACTAAACATTATAAACTTTGTATGCTGGTGGACTGCGACATTCAAAAATCTTAAAGTGGGGAAGAGGGGTACGCAATTCATTCCAATTTTACTTTTATAACAAAGTATTTAGTTAGTGTTACTGCATAGAAAGGATTAGAGCAAAAAAAGAAAAAATGATTTAAAAACTTTAACCCTTAAATGCCTGGTTTTTCAAAAATCATTGTAATAATGTTTTTCGGCTTTTATTTTTTAAATAAATTATGGGAAAAATACCTAAAAAAATCATATTTTGTTTTAAGTATGGTTTATGGTTAAAAAACAATTTGTTACTAATCGGCAATACTGGTCTTTAATTGAAGAAATAATTTTCCTTTATAAAATTGCATAATATTAAACACACAAGAATTTTAGGAACTATAATAAGAAATGAATTTTACTTGCTCACTGCAGAACAAAGTAGGGTATTTCGCAAGCTTCCAAACAAAACAAAAAGAACAAGTAGCCATAATTGAAAAAATAAATCTATCTTTATTCTTAAACAGCACAAGTGTTGCCATCTACATGTTGAAAATCGATTTAATAATATTTTCAGAATGTATTTTATTGGCAACATTAGGCGTTATAGCTTCAATATTATTCTAATAGTATTTTAAAGCCTAAATTGGGTATGTTGCCGAAAAGCAACACCGGCATTTAAGGGTTAAACATTGTGTACTGGGCATAGATGCATCTACTTTGTATGCTGAGGGAGCAAACGAAGGAGTGAAAATTTCAGAGGAAGGGGAAGGGCTGGAATTTATGCGGGCATTTTAAAACAATTGAAATCTGCTGAAATGTGAGAGATTCTCTCTATAAAGATCGTACTTTTCATACATATATATATATAACCATTATAAAATATTACAAATTACCATCGATATTAAATATATAAATTATAAATTAAGTTTTAAGACAAGATTCAAACATTATGAATTTTAAATTTGGAACAACAAATTATTAAATGAAGTAATTATAAATTATATATATAAAAACATTTATGCATTTAGTTTTTCATTTTTACAAAATTTTTTACGGAAAGGTGGAGAATTTTAGTATAGTTTAGAAATTTTAGAGACATTTAAAAATTTTAGGAAAAATAGGTATTTTAGGGGATTGCAAATTCTGTTACATAAATAAATATATGCATGTGTATGTGAGCGTGCACATGTATGTGAGCACATTTGCAATCAATATTTCTGAAAAATAAATTTCGTGCTAGAATTCTTTAGGATTTTAACGCGAAGATTTTTGTTTGGAAATATATGGTAGAAAACATTTGAAAATATAAGAAGCCACGATCACTGTGAATAAAGGAATTGTGCACTTCATTTACATAATAAACTGCAATTAAGAATAGGTCAATGATCTAATAAAGATATATTATCAACATTTTTAAATATTGAGCCTATATATAGCCTTACATATGTTGTGCTTCAATATTTTTTAAAAACCTAATGTTTTAAATAGCACATTTTTCTCTTAATAATTCTAGAGCATATATTCTGAATAATTCTTCGAATTATTTAGTTTTCGAAAGCCACGAATACGCCTTTAAAATGTATATGCAATATACTTGAACTTCAGGGTTTCCTGCAAAACATGTCTGGAAATTTCCCTGACTAAATCTCAAAAAAATCCATGACCAAATGGACATGCAATAAAATTTGCCTTTTATTTCCGCACTCCTTTGACAAAGTTACCGATTTTTTTTTCTGCGCTCTATATTCGATTTCCTTACATTTTTTTTTTTTTCGGTTGTTTGATGATTGTTTTTTTTTTGTTGTTGTTGTTGTTGTTTTTGTTTGTTTTTGTTTTTTGGGGGGTTTTTTCACGAGACCATTTGATGAATTACGCATCATTTTTTTAAAAAATTTCCCCAGACTTTTTCATGACTTTTAGAAAATATATGTAAATCCCCTGACTTTTCCTAGATATTTTTTAATTTCACTGACTTTCCCTGACTACTTTAAAATTCTCTGACTTTTCAGATTTTCTATGTAGGTGAGAACCCTGAACTTGCTTAATTAGTTAAAGGAATATTCATTGTCCATTAGCAATGCACAAAACAACTCTGTTCGGATTCCTTAGAAAAGTTTGATAATGTTATTTTTTCATGATCCCTCCTTTTTAAATTGATTTTGTGAAGGAATGTTATTTTATTAAATCCTATTTTATGAAGAGGCTTTTTTATATAATTCTATTTTGTGAAGGGACCCTCAAAGAAGACCTAATTTTTGTTGAGCTCAATCTTTAATAAAGATTCTTTTATGCGTATTGAACAAATTAATATTAGAATAAATAACATAAGATAAAAAAGAAACCACAAAAATCTTATTTAGAAATACAGTCCAATATTATATAAGTTTGTGAAAAACGCATGTTCTACAGTAAACTTTTTGTAAACCACAAAATAACTTTCAGAACTTTATGTAATATAATAATGGTGGCAAAACTAATCATTACTAAAGTGTTAGTACCACTTAAGTTTGCTTAATACATGCATAAAGTAACAGTTATGGATATAGGATATTACTAAAAATGATATTGAAAGTTTCATTTGAAATACTCCTTTTAATTTATTATTTTAGTAAACCCAAAAACAACAGATCCACATTCACCCTCCATTGTACCTTTTCATTTCTTAACTAGTTGGATGTGTCAATCCCAAAACTTCCTTCTATCTCATGTCAATATTTCGTTTTAATTAATTTTATTAGTATTTTTATTAAAATTATGCATAACTTCATACACTTTTCAATGGTACAATATTGAAAATTTCACAAAAATCGCTATTACAGCGCCCCCATCAGGCGGAATTTTTCCAAATTCAGGAAGGACCTTCTTGCCATGGCCAAAAACATACACAAAAAATTTGGTTCAATTCTATGCATAACTTCATACACTTTTCTATGGTACAATATTCAAAATGCACAAAAATCGTATTACAGCGCCCCCGTGCCGGCGGATTTTTCCCAAATTAATGGAGGACCTGCTTGCCATAGCCAAAAAAAAATAAAAATTTGGTACAATTCTATGCATAACTTCATACAATTTTTGATGGCACAATGGAGACACACAGACAGATATGAACAGATGAACACATGAACAGACAGACATTTTGTATAAACATGTTTTTTGTGATCTCTGACCACTAAAACGTGTAAATCCGTCGAAAACCGGAAGTCGAAAAAAATTTCTATTACAATACTTTCTTCTATTGAAGATAGAAGAAAGTAAAAAACTGAAGTAATCGCTTTTAAATTTTTCTGGTGGGATCTACCCTGCACTCCTTCCTAAAAGTCTCGGTCTTGAAATAACACGGGACAGCTGTTCTGTGGTGGCGGTGCATGCCATAAAAATAAACAACTAAATTATCTTCCGAAACAAGGGGTAAGGTCCAGTCCAGATAGATGTTATCCTTCAACTTTTGTTCTGGCCTGCAGTCTCTTTGTTCTGGTCAGACGGTGTTATTAATTTTTAATAGCTTTACAAGGAAACTGACGAACATCCAGCTGGAGGTAAAAGCTTCATTCAAGTCCGATCTAATCTTATCTCCTTGGAATTGTTTCATATCTAGTCCTTTTGTTAAAAAACAAGCGGTTGAAAAAAATTCCAGCTGACATTTTTATTCCTGATGTCAGCAGAAATTGTAAAAAAAAAAAAAGTTCCCTGATTTTCCTGACTATCTTTATCAAATTTCGCTGATTTCTAACAATAATATGCATACGGTATATTTTCATGTATGCTGCTTCCTCGTGTAACACACTTGTCTAATCCAACTTGCTAATATCTCATTCGGGAGAAAAAAACAAGAGAAAAGAAGAAAAAAAAAACCTAATATTCATGAAGTATTGGTTGGCAGTTTTATAAACCGGAACTCAAAATTTAGTCCAACAACTTCATATAGTGGCCAATGCATATATGGCGACTAGAAAATTTCCTCTTTTTATGAAAAATGTTCAGTTCTAAGGCATAGCTTAATCTGTCGAGATAACTAATTGGATTAAGCTGGCCAACTGGTCAGGTTATGCTACCGTATCATTTAAAATTTTCAAAAATGGATAAATTGCCTTAAATATAAGTGCTATCTAAGAAAATGGGGTCATCTGATCATCTTAATTTGCATTAAATATAAAAAACTCATACCATACGCATCTTTTTAAAAACATTGGGACAGACTAATTCAACATGTGAAAAAATATTGTATATAAAATGGATAAACTGCCGTCAATATAAGTGCTATCTAAGAAAATGAGGTCATCTGATAATCTTAATTTGCATTAAATATCGAAAACTCATATCATGTGCAGCTTTTTGAAAATATTGGGAAAGACTAATTCAGCATGTGAAAAAATATGGTATATAAAATAAACGAACCAGTCTCGTAGGCAAAGTGAAAGTGCATATATTTTCACACATAGACAAATTTGCCTGATTTTTGCGTATTTTAACAAAATTCCCTGACTTTTCCATAATTCCCTGATCTCCAGATTCTGTAGACACAAGGGTGCGCCGGTTTAAATCAGCTTGATTTTAATCATGATTAAAACAATGATTTAAATCATTTAATTAGAAAAAATCGTTGATTAAAATCACAATTTTTTTCATTAATTTTTAACTATCTCTAAATTAAAATAATCTTGGAAAGAGTACATGTTATTTAAATAAAAAAAAAAGTGTATTCTCAATGCACTCTGAAAGTATGATCTTTCATTTTCAACAGAAATTCTCTGAATGCTTTTCTTTATAGTCACCTGGAGAGATAAGGGACTTCATTGAATGGGATAGCAAAGATATCCCAGAGTAAATACCTAAGAAAGAAGAATTTCCTTCTTTTGTCCACTGACCAACACGGATTAGTTACAAACCTGTTTTGCATGAACACTTGGTCCAAAATTACTTGAATTAACTATTACAAGTTCTTTGCTTGAAACTACAAGTTAGCGAACTGTAGATAGAGTAATTTGATATAGTATAGGACAAATTTGATTTTTGTTGTTGTTGTTTTTTCAAAATGGCTGGTAGGAAAAAGAATCCCATATGGCTATATTTTTCAGAGATATCAACAGTTTCAGGCAAAGGTCAGAAATGCTAAAAACGGGATAACTATTTTTCAGTTTGTTTTTAATGTAGATATAATTAAATTCTGAATTTGATTGAATTTTTATATATTTTATGCATAATAATGGGCTAAATGCAAAAAAAAATGTGGAAAAGAAATGATGGGATTAGTTGCAAGACTGAAAAAACATCAAAAGATATGTGACAATCCTATTGATGATGGGTCATGAAAAAGCAGGAAAATTAGTTTTTCTCTACAAAGCATTAAATTTGCTTAGTTACCTCGATACTTTGTCCATTTTATTCCTTTGAAAAATGTCAATATAAAGAATTTGTATTTTAAAAGAGTTTAGTTTTTATTAAAAATTTCATGATTACATTTCCTGATTTAAAGTAAATAAATATAATTGGTTACCTTGATAACATGTACATTTTTTTTTCTTTAAAAATGTCAATATAAGGAATTTGTATAATAAGAGTTTAACAGAACTTAGTTTATTATTATTTTAGTTAACACCAGTTTATAATATGACCAGCTATAAAATTAGCATTTTTAATTTTATTTTGAGCTTTAAACATGTGAAAATATATATTAGTTAAATCGAGCAAAGGTTTTAAGATACTAGTACTTCCGATTTTTTTTATACCCTGGTAGACACCCCGCTACTGCTTTAGAATAAGGCTGCATTGAGAAAGGAAAAGTGCTCCCTGTCATGGTAAAGCAATAAAATGTGGCTTTGAACAAAAGGAAGAGAAATTCAACAAGTTGAAAATAGCCTGTCAAACATGGTAAATGCAAAAACGTGCATTCGTACTATAACTAGTTTTATAAATATTTTTTGCACCGCATAGCGTACTGAATGTATATTTTAGTGCACTTCATAAGTTCCTATCAATTTCATTCTGTTCGAAAAGCTATGACATCATCAAAATTCACTTGAAATATTTTTTTCCCATTGGCCGTCATGTAACGGAAAACTTTTGACTGTTCCTGTAATTAAACTATACATCCGATTTTCATAAAATTTGAAATGACTCGACAAAATCTTGCAACCATTATATATTTAAAATTTCAGACCATTCGGAAGGCTGTAACATCATTAAAATGACCTTACAATAATTTTTTACCATTGGCCGTAATGTAACGGAAAACTTTTGACTGTCCCTGTCATTAAACTATACATCCCATTTTCATAAAATTTGAAATGACTCGACAAATTTTTGCAACAATTATATATTTTAAATTTCAAAAGATTCGGTTGGGTAGGTTTTGCGCTGTTATAGGCGGACGGACAGACAGACGGACTGAACGACGACTATAGGTGCTACGCATTTATATAATTACGAACGCACCTAACAATGGGTTCAACAATGAAAAGAAGATAAGGCGATTCAACTTCTCCCTTTTGCAGGACATCCAGGACTTTCCCTGTAAAGCCATAAAAGATTTAAAAAAAAAAAAGAAACCCGCCGCGTAACCACAAGAAAGGTCACTTGACCAGAGCAAAAAGACCGCGAATCAATATACCTTACTAATCTAAATTATACAATATTATTTATTGTCTAAAAGCTTTAAGACGGATACGTGTATCTGAAGCTTAAGAAGACTTATCTGGTGGGGAAGAAAAAAAAGTGGAATCCCATATTATCCTATGGAAAAATTACTTATCTTTCTTCATTCAAATTTGAAAATTTCAAGAATATTTTTCTTTCAGGAAGTAAATAGGAAGGCTCTTTATCACTTTGTAAGCTCCAAATTTTTATTATTTTTTTTTTAATCCAAAGTTTATAAACGAGGAACAAGTACTTTTTATACTTTTCGGAATTTTGTGCAACTTTAACACAAATTTGAAAATACTCATAATTATCTTTAAAATATTTTAAGCTTACAGAGAGATAAAGAACCTTCATATCTACGTGCTGAAAATAAATATTGTTAAAATTTCCAAATTTGAATGAGCAAGAAGGATACGTATTTTTCCCATAGGATAACATGGGATTCCACTTTTTTCTTCCCTACCAGATAAGTGCTTTAAAGCACCATCCGGAGAGGAAAAGTGCTCCTTCTCATGGTAAAGCAATAAAAATGTCACCTGCCATTTCTTTTCCAATCACACTTGGGTTTTTTAAAAAATAGAAGGGAGATACAACAATGCAAAAGAGATAAGACGATTAGATAGAACTTGACACAAACTTTTTTCTCCTGCTGGATGCCCATCAATTTCCTTGTAAAGCCATTAAAGATGAATAGTACCACCTGACCAGAACAAAGAAACCACGAGTAGAATGATATGCATATGTGGACCAAGGCTCCATTCAAATGCTTGTTTTGCCACCATTCAACAGTTTTCCCAGGAACGGCATTCTTTTTTACCCTTCTGTGGTTTTTTTCACAAAAGGACGGGGACATTCAGTGATGGGTCACGAAATAAGAATATTAGATCAAACTTCTCCCTTTTGCAGGATGTTGCAGGACATCCAGCACTTTCCTTGTAAAGCCATTAAAGATGAAAAATGCCGCGTGACCACAATAAAGCGCCGCTTGACCAGAACAAAGGGATCGCGAGTAGAATGATACGTCTGTCTGGAGCTTTAAGGTTGCGCTTAGAAAGGAAAGTGCCCACTCTCATGCTAAAATAATGAAATGTGGCTTTTAACAAAAAGACGGGTATTCAACAATAAAAAGGAGATAAGGAGATTAGATCGAACTTGACGGAAACTTCTCTCTTCTGCAGGATTTCCAGCACTTTTATTGTAAAGCCATTAAAGATGAAAAGCGCTGCGTGACCCCAAGAAAAAACGCCGACACGAAAGTAGTTCAAGCATTTTTCCTTCATAAACGGAGCCTTAGAAATTAGCGGTGGTTAGTCATCAACTGCAACTAAATTATTGCATTTCGCGACTGAAAAATTATGCCTAGTCGTCAAATTTGACGCATAGCTTCCTTTCAATTTTTGTTTAACAAACGCTGTCCTTCGCACTTTAGTGTAAGACATTGTATCAGGAATGTTTTAAAATTTTAGTGCTTCCCCCCCCCCCCCAAAAAAAAATGCACTTATGTAGGATTTGTCAATATTTTAAAATGCTATGATTGGTATCCAAAGGTTCATTTATTTGCTTTTTTTTTTTTTTTTTTTTTTTTATGTACTTTAAATCGCAGGATTTTTTTAAACTAAACCCTGATTATATGTAGTATCTAAAAGTTCAAATTTTCTTTCTCTAAACTTAGTTGCTTGAAAATCTGTTTTGTATGCGTTAAAAAAAAAAAAGAATAAGTTGAAAAATTTCTAGAATCCAAATAGTGTAGTTTAATCAGGTTCTGCTCTTTTGTAGAAAGCCAGTTTTTATTTTATTTTAGCGATTAATACAGAGATAAAGTGCTTAATATTTACAGCCCCCCACCCCCACCCACCCAACCCATTTTACTTAACATATAAAATTAGAAACAACATTATTGTTAATATGGTTGCGAAAAGAAATGAGAAAATATGGTATAAACATAAATTTGCAAACATGAAATGCAGTTTGGCAACTAGAAAAAAAAATTGTAGGCGTCATTTGACGCCTTAGAGGCTATACATATAAACGTTATTAACATTTTGCTGATTTTGGACCCCCCGCCCCTTTTATGATATTGTTATCAATGTTTAAGAATTCTTTTACTTTGTATATTCTTTTTCTTTCTTTTTATACGTTTGCACCGGTATATACATATGATTGTACATTTATTAGTAGCATACTTTACGGATTCAAGAAGTCAATAAAATATCAATACATGGATTGAATTTATATCAAATAACATTAAATGATCTAGTTACTATTTAAAAGTATTTAATAATAATTTTTTGCTACATAAAGCATTCAAAAGTTATAAAGCCTTCTTGCATCTGCCAGGGGTGATTGCGAGTTCAGGAAAAAATACCTGAAATTTTAGCGAGAAAAAGATTTCGCATGGAAAGAGAACATGCAATTTATTGCAGAGAGATCCAAATCATTTCATTATGAAAAATATTACCTTTAACTATGTTTAGAAATCATATGAAATTGATTCCGGTATGAAAAATGAAATAAATTAAATACCTGAATTCAGGTACATTACCTGAACACAATCACTCCTGATTTGCTCCCTGCCCTGGAAGGTTAAAAGCAGGACTTATCAACAAAATAGTGGACAACATTCTTTGTCTTTCTTTATTGGTAAACGCAAGTATCCTACATATTATGCTCCTGGTTTCTCTAACAGCAAATTATATGCATTTGGCAGAACAGGTATGCTAAACGTTGGGATATTCCAAATTTTTTAATGAAATTATTTTATAAACATTTAAATGCTTTAATAATAGCTTTGTATTTCCTTAAAAACATATAATAATAAAAAGGTAACAGACTGTTTGGACGTAAAGGAAAAGTTAATGAAAAAAGAAAATTTTGGTTGGATAAAAAATAATAACAATATCAAAAAGCAACCCCCCTCCCCCCAGAGATATATTACGATATCATGTGCAACCCCCTTCTCCCCTCTAAAGTGATAACGTTATTATATGCACATCCCTTTACTTAGAGTTCCCAATTTCTAGCACTGGTCCGAAATAGAAGTCAGTATTTATATATGTTTATGTAAAATATATGTAATATTTTTATTTCCTACAATGGGCCAAGCTCTTTAATCCCAAAATAAATGGAAACGTGTCATTTCATATATTTTCATTTTAAAGAAATACAGTGCAGTTTAAAATCGAAGATATCCACCCCCCCCACCCACCCCCCCCCACACACACACCACCCCCTTTCTTTTTTAAATTTTATATAATATTTTAATAAATTTATCACATTAAAACAATATATGTATTTTTTTTTCTTTATAGTATGAAAATTTTATTTTATGTTACTCCTCCCCCAATTCTACGAAAAAAATCGCAGTCTTCGAGACATGGATTGAGAGAAACTAATTTTTATAACTAAATCTTGGTTCTATACTTGCAAATCTCACATTGCCCCCTTCCCTCAGAAATGAAAAGCTGAGCTAATTTAGATATCAAACAAAGTAAAATATTTTCGCAACATTTAAATAACTAATTCAAAATCTTTAAATGCCCAAAAAACAATAACGAAAATGATTAGTTTTTATATATAAGATGAATTTTCATTTCTGTAATTGTTCAATTTCCAATAATTTTAAATGGCTTATTATTTTTTAATGTTTACCTTTCAATATTTATTCTAAAACAAATGTCAAAAGCTTAATAGACTATAAATCTTTTATATAATTAAAATGGTATGAATTGATCATGTACACGTTAATCGTAGCGAAGGAGGAAAGCTTGCAACATGCAAACTATTTTAAAATTTTTACCTGCGATAACAGAAAAATACTAATTTAAATAATACAATATAAAATTATTATTAGATATATACAGGTTGATTAAAAAAAAACGTTTAAACAAGTGGGTAAGTGTGATCATACATCGCACAAAGGGTTTCGTTTAATATTCCTTTCAAAACACTTTCTTTCAAAACGTCCAGTACATTTATCGCCATGGAATACCTTCTAAATTTTGGCAAACACATCCTAAACTATGTTAAAGTTTCAAACATATTCGCCTTGTTATATTTCCTAATTTTGTTCGCCCCCCAAAAAATGCTACGATATATCACATGACGGGTATCTGTCAAATTTAGAAAAGTGCCCCCTTGGGGGAGAGTGGGCAGATGGTCACCATGATTTTTGACGCGGCCTGATTTTAAAAATTTATGTTATGTTTTATAAGCCATATTAAAGTTTCAAACAGATCGTCCAGTTATATTTCCTAATTTTGTTCGCGCACCTCCCTCACCCCCCCCCCCTCCTCGAAATGCGACGCGCCCTTCTTCTTTATAATTTATTATCGTGTGTTATAAAGTATCTTAAAGTTTAAAACAGATTGAATTGTTAGATTTCCTACTTTAAATGAAATCGCGGTCTGTTAATTCCACATTCCACCACCAGGGAGCGCACTGTATTCTTAACAAAAGCGTATCTGAACGAAACTCCTTTACACAACCCATTAGTAGATATGTTACTCGAGGGGGTGGCGGTCTTCAGCAAGAATTTAAGATAATTTTTGAAATTACTATTCGAAAATAGTGGTAATTTAACATTTGACATATTTATATTTAATAAGTATAAGTAGCATGTATCTGAGGACTCCATCAAAAAACGCACCTGAAACGGTATGAAACAAAAAAGAAATATTTTGCCCCTCCCCCTCTCCCTACCTTCCCAAAATTTCACGCGCGATTTTTTATAAACTTTTTCTAATGTGTTATAAACTATCGTAAAATTTCAAACAGATCGCCTTGTTATATTTCCTAATTTTAACAAAAATGTTAGTTCCACATTCCACCACCAGGGAGCGCACTCTATTCTTAACAAAACTGTATCGGAAGGAAACTCCGTTAAACAACCTATAAGTAGATATGTTACTCGAGGTGGTGGCGGTCTTAATAAGAAATTAAGATATTTGCTGAAATTACTATTAGGAAATAGTGGTAACTAAACTTTAGACAATTTTATATTAAATAAGTAGCATATATCTCAGGACTCCCTCAAAAAGTCACCTAAAGCGGTCAGAAACGCTAATTTTTTAAATAGAAATCTAGCGCCCCCCGCCCCCCCTGCCCGGAATTTCGCGTGTCATTCTTTCTTACACTTTATCTTATGTGTTATAAAATATCTTAAAGTTTCAAACAGATCGACTTGTTAGATTTCCTAATTTTAACAAAATCGCGTTATGTTAGTTCCACATTCCACCACCAGGGAATGCACTCTATTCTTAACAAAAGCATATCTGAACGAAACTCCTTTACGCAATCTTTCCGTAGATAGATGGGTCGGGATGGTGGCGGTCTTAAACAAGAATTTAAAATATTTGCTGCGGTAACAAACGCTAAGATTTTAAAAATAATTCTAGCTCCCCCCCCCCTCCTCGAAATATCACACTCCATTCTTTTTTACACTTTTTTCTATGTGTTATAAACTATCTTAAAGTTTCAAAGAGACTGAGTGGCGGTCTTAACCAATAATTCAAAATATTTCCTGAAATTACTATTAGAAAATAGTGGTATGAAGTAAACTTTTTGATGATGAATGAGTTATACTTATCTCATATCGCTGTTCAAAAAGCCAAGGCAAATTATTAGATTTCCTAATTTAAGTTAATTCGTGGTTAAATAAGCGCGTCTCTTCATTTTAATCGACGCATTTGATAGGAATAAACCGATTAATTAAATAATAATTAATATTTCAGCTTGTACTTAAGATAGGTCTTAGATATGGGTATCAATGAAATCAGCGAGAAATTTGACATCGGGATGCCAAAAAATTTAATCAAAAAATTTAATATTTAAAAAGTCAAAATTTCGTATTAAAATATGCTATGAAAACCGCAGCGTCGTCATGTCTACCTGCTTTCCCGCCGAATTGAAATCTTTTTATTTCCTTGTCTTTCCAATTAAAGAAATTAAATTTTTATCGATCGATTTTTAGTGGATATTTTAACTTATACACATCGCAGAAATGTGAACTTTATACCAAATGAAAGTAGATTTTTTTCTGCGTCTGTCTATTCCATTTACAAATTTCTCGGACCAATATTTTCTGATATACGATTTCGCTTTAAAATCTCCACTTCATTTTTCGGCTTAATTTCCTCCGTGGTAACCGTGCATTCGGCTGATTTTACTGGCAACCCTTAGGAGAAACACGGATGATTTCGAGAAAGTCCGTTTGAATTTGCGTTAAAAAGGTGGATTGGTTAATTTTAGAAGTTAATTAGCCCGTAATTCGGTTAATTACCAACTGTTTCAAAATTTTATGATTTGTTGTTTGATGTGAGGTGTTCAGCTATAAGTACCCAAAATTTCAAGTCTCTAGCATGTATAGTTTCTGATAACGGGCTCTGTGACGGACAGACGGACAGACAGACAGAGGAGCGAGACGAATAGGGTTTCGTGAGATGAACGAAACCCTAAAAATGACGAGGCAAATCAGGCATACAACAAGGACGAAAAATCATATAGGAACATAGGGTCGCAAACCCCTTATTGAGTCACAAATACAGGCTGTTTCGTCCTAACTGAATTTAGGTTGACGGTTATAACTTTCAGAAAACTGAAGTATATTATAATAAAACATTTAACAGACATTCTCACCTTTTTTGTAAATGTGATAACACCAAACAAAAGTGGTAGATGTTTGCATTATACGCGCTAGCAGTATGCAGTTGACGCCCCATATTTTGGACTGTAATTATCAATTCATACAGTATCATCGATTGCTTGAGGTTGAGCAACACGTTTTTCCAGATCTTTTCGTGATGTTATTACATTTCACACAAAGCAAGGTACATATCGTGGCATTTTCGTTGCAATGTTGTTATTTTTCTCGAAATTATTACCGTCAACCTGGGTTCAGTTAGGATAAAATACCCCGTATTTGCGGCTAAATAACTAGTTTGCGGCCCAATGTTCCTATGTGATTTTTTATCCTTGCTGTATGCCTGACTTGCCATGTCATTTTGTAATTTTTTTTTAATCACCCTGTATACAGGGTACACAGAAAAGTTCCCTTTAATCTTAAAATACTTGAGAACGGAGAGAGCTACAGCTATGCCAGTGAGGTAACGATATGTTAAATTTAATTCCCCAGATGTTCTTCGGCAACTGCTAAAAGTGATTAAAAAAATAAAAGAAAGAACTTGTTACTAAACACAGATCATTTTAACAAGCCAATTTACGAACTACTTCTTTTACTTCCGCATTTGATAATGAGTGCTATTACAGCCCACTTGAGTAACTCTCTAAAGCATATGTTCTAATAACTAAGATTTCATCACTAATATGTAACTAAAAGGAACATCTGAACACTTTGACTTTTGTCAGACGTCTTTAATTATTATATATTTTTTCTACGCTGCGAATATGTTTTTTAGCAGCTTTATGTATTCTCACTCTTAATCATGTAGCCTCTCTGTTAACACGGAGTTTCTTATACTCCAGTAATATGTTTAATTATAAGTATTTAAAGCTAAAATTTGAATCTTTCTTTATCGTAAAAACACACAATACTAATTCATATTACATTATATCTTCCCATGGATTTAGCGGATTTATATTAAGCTCTCAAAGGATTCTTAAAGGATAAATAATGCTTCACAAAATAAAATAAAAATATTTTCTTCAAGAAGCTTTTGGATAATCCCTGGCCACGCCACACCGATGAAGTTATACGTCATCGCGATATTGATGAATCCCAGGTAAGCGCATTTTACCTATTTCCATTTCAAAAGCAGCATAGCCACAAGAGATTTTTTCTAATTGTTTAAATATGAGACAGCGAATTCCTGCTATCGAGAATGGAGTGCTTTTGGCTTAATAGGCTACTTAAACTCCAACAAAAAGATTAATGAGACAAAGTGCTCATGTTTAGCGAAAAAGAAGAAAAATTTTATATAGTGGCTTAGATTATAAATATTAAAAGTATTCATGTTCTGAATAAAAAAAAAATAATAATAATAAAAAGATGCTGCATTGAATAAAAAAAAAATGAATGTTATTGTACCAGAAATATAAAGGTGAATGAAAAAGAAACATTTATATATTTATGTTTTATGCAATGAACATTTAAATAATTAGTGAATGAACAATTTGTTGGTTGTGAGTAATAATAATAATAAAAAAAGGAAATCGTTCATTTTACAGTAAATAAATAAATAAAAAGGAAATAGGTTCGTCGCATATATAAATAAGAGTAAACATGGCAGGGATCAAAGACGTCCAAATTGTCGAAAAATTAAATTCGCATAATTACTCAAATTGGAAATTTCGCGTAGAAATGATTTTAATAAAAGAAGAATTGTTTGATGTAATAACAGAAAATCCCCCAGATCCAATTAACACGGACTGGACGAAAAGGGACCGTAAAGCACGTACAATTATCAATTTGAGTATTGAAGACTCACAAATCGTGCATGTAAAGCACTTAAACACTGCCAGAGAAACCTGGCAAGCTTTAAAACAATTCATGAAAGGGCCAATCTCTCAAGCAAGTTATATTTGCTGAGAAAATTATACGGAGCAAAACTCCCAGAAAACGGCAATCTAATAAAACACATTACACATATTTTAGAACTTGTTGATAAACTTTCAGCCATAGGCGAAACTATTAATGACTCGCACATTTCAGCTCTGTTACTTTGTTCATTACCACCTAGCTACAACACCTTAATTATAGCCCTCGAGGCCCGTCCAGAAAAGGAACTTAATTCAGAGTTTATAAAAGGAAAACTCACTGATGAATATACAAGACGGTTAGAAAACACAGATCAGAGCGAGAATTCCTCAAAAGCGTTTAAAACGCATAAAAAGTTTCCGGCTGAACACTATAATAAAAAGGACAAACAGTGCACATACTGTAAATTAAAAAACCATACATACAGAGAGTGCTGGCATCTTAAGAACAGAAACACTTACTCACCGTCACAAAAACAACAGCCGCACAAATCCAAGTATTACACATCATCGTTATGTTATGAAGACGCAAACTATTATAGAGAAAAGAAAAACCGTGAAACAGAACCAATTCGGATTAACAAAACACAGGGCAATTCAGGAAAAGGCAGCGATGCAGCTTTTTTAGTCCAGAAACCAGGAAAACAAACCTGGATAATCGACTCAGGTTCATCGACACACATTCTAAACAGTAAAGATGCATTCACTAAGTTTAACGACACTGAAAAGACGACAGTCATCATTGCCAATGGAAAAACGCTGAATTCACACGGTACAGGTAAAACGACATTTAAAACAAAAACATCCGATGGAGGGATAAACACAATCACATTAAAAGAAGTATTATACGTACCAGAATTAGAACCGAACCTCATATCGGTAAGCAAAGCAACACAGAATGGCTATAAATTAATTTTCGATAAAGAAAAATGCACGTTATCCCGAAACGGGAATATTTATCTTGAAGCAAGAATGGAAAATAATTTATATCAAGTCGAATTATTAGAAAGCGCTGAAACTAATAAAGTAAACATTGCACATGAATGTAAAAATAAAAATTACATAGAAGTTTGGCACAAACGGCTTGGCCATCGTAACTATAATGCGATAAAAGAATTAATAAATAAAAACTTAGCAGACGGTATAAAAATAAATAACTGTAATCATAATGCATTGTGTGAAATATGTATCCAAACAAAAATAAGTGATGCCCCATATCCGAAATCAACAAACTGTCCCAAAACAGGCAAAGTGCTCGATCTGATACACACGGACGTGTGCACATCTATCAGTACACCTACTATCGGGGGAAAAACAATGTTCGTCACTTTTATAGACGACTATTCAAGGTTCACAGTAATTTACTTACTTTCGCATAAAAATGAAGTTCACGAAAAGTTAAAAGATTATGTAGCCATGGTGAAAACCCAATTCGGCAGATTCCCTAAAGCTATTAGATCCGATAATGGAGGGGAATATTTAGGTAAACAAACGGAAGAATACCTAAGGGCAAGAGGTATCCAACACCAGTTTACGGTACCATTTTGTCCGAGCCAAAACGGCGTAGCGGAAAGAAAGAATAGGTCATTATTAGATATGACTAGGAGTCTACTCTCCGAAGCAGGCTTACCTCAAAAATTCTGGGGAGAAGCCATAAATACCGCCAATCACCTGCAGAATAGGCTACCAACCAAAATAACAAACAAAACACCGTTCGAAATTTGGTTCAACCGAAAACCCACCTTACACTACCTGCGTACATTCGGCTGTAAAGCTTATGCCTATATACAAAAACATCAGCGAAACAAATTAGATGATAGAGCGCAGGAAGGAATACTTGTGGGGTATGACAACAAATCAAAAGGTTACCGTATATTCACAAAAGAAAACAAAATAATAATAGCGAGAACAGTTAAATTTATAGAAAATAGTGAAAACAACTTAAAAGAAAGCGAAGAGGTAGAAAACTCAGACAATGACAACAACTACATTCAAACAGAGTTAAGTAATTCGGACGAAGAACCAACCGCGTCCAAACAACCCGACGTAGAACCGAGAAGGTCTCAGAGGTCAAATAGAGGAGTACCACCCGACAGATACGTATGTCACGTAAAAACAAATGACACATTCGAACCAACCGATTTTTATGACATAGCAAACATGAACAACCCAGTAGAAAAAAAAATTGGCTCAAAGCCGCTCAGCAAGAAATCAACTCATTAAAGAAAAATAAAACTTGGGACTTAGTGGATCCCCCACCAAATAAGAAAATTATTGGTTGCAAGTGGATTTTTAAGAGAAAGTTAGATAATTTAGGAAATGTACAAAAATACAAGTCCCGTTTAGTAGCGAAAGGATATAATCAGAAATACGGCGAAGATTATGATGAAACCTTCGCACCCGTAGTTTCACACACAACAATCCGCACATTTTTAGCCTCAGCGGCGTACAAAAATCTTTCTGTTCAACACATTGACATCGACACTGCATTTCTTCACGGCGAAATAGAAGAAGAAATTTTCATGAAACAACCAGAAGGTTTTATAGAAAAAAATTGTGAAAACAAAGTGTGTAAACTGAATAAAACAATCTACGGCTTAAAACAGGCAGCTAGAGCCTGGCACAAAAAGATCGCAGAATCATTAAAAAACATTTTGTGCAAAGCACTGCTGACTCATGTTTGTTTATCAGAAAAGAAAAGGAAAATTTCACTTATATCATCGTCTACGTTGACGATATTTTAATCGCGAGTAAAAGTGAAATAATTAAAGATGTAATAAAACAATTGCAAAATGAGTACGGAGTAAAAGACTTAGGCGAAATAAGTCAGTACCTAGGAACCAACATAATCAAAACGAATGATGGTTACAAATTAAACCAAAAGTCAAAAATAGAAGATTTGGTTAGAAAGTTAAATTTAACAGATGCAAGACCTATTGGTACACCGATGGAAGTAGGTTTCTATAAATTAGAAGATAGCGACAATTTACTTCCGAACAATACAAAGTTTAGGCAAGCGATCGGTTCGCTCTTGTATATTGCCACAGTCACTCGACCCGACATTATGGCACCAGTAAATATACTTAGTAGGAGAAGTGCAACGCCACGCGAGAAGGATTGGAAAGCGGCAAAAAGAATTATTATTTACCTCAATTGCACAAAAAAACTTGTGCCTAACAATAAGCAAAAATAAACCACCAATACTCATCGCGTATGCTGATGCTGATTGGGCTGGGGACACTAAAAATAGAAAATCAACCACCGGCAATATTTTTTTTCTGGGTGATAATCCCATTCAATGGACTACAAAATTACAGTCAAGCATTGCATATTCTTCGGCTGAAGCGGAATATGTTGCTGCAGCAACGGCAGGACAAAAAATTTTATGGCTATTAAAACTGCTAGAAGATCTTAACTTGTATCAAGTAAAACCTATTTTACTTTACCATGGCAACCAAAGCAGTATAAAGATGATAGAAAATGAAAAATTTTCGAAGTGGACAAAACACATTGATATCCGCTTTCACGCCATAAGACAATTAAAGGAGGATAAAATTATCGAATTAAAATATTGTCCCACGCAATACATGATTGCTGACTGCTTGACAAAGCCCACACCCAAACCTCAACTTTTGTGTGACATCAAGACTATGAACTTGTTACCTTATCCATCTGAGGAGATTAAGGAGGGGTGTTAAATTTAATTCCCCAGATGTTCTTCGGCAACTGCTAAAAGTGATTAAAAAAATAAAAGAAAGAACTTGTTACTAAACACAGATCATTTTAACAAGCCAATTTACGAACTACTTCTTTTACTTCCGCATTTGATAATGAGTGCTATTACAGCCCAGTTGAGTAACTCTCTAAAGCATATGTTCTAATAACTAAGATTTCATCACTAATATGTAACTAAAAGGAACATCTGAACACTTTGACTTTTGCCAGACGTCTTTAATTATTATATATTTTTTCTACGCTGCGAATATGTTTTTTAGCAGCTTTATGTATTCTCACTCTTAATCATGTAGCCTCTCTGTTAACACGGAGTTTCTTATACTCCAGTAATATGTTTAATTATAAGTATTTAAAGCTAAAATTTGAATCTTTCTTTATCGTAAAAACACACAATACTAATTCATATTACATTATATCTTCCCATGGATTTAGCGGATTTATATTAAGCTCTCAAAGGATCCTTAAAGGATAAATAATGCTTCACAAAATAAAATAAAAATAATTTCTTCAAGAAGCTTTTGGATAATCCCTGGCCACGCCACACCGATGAAGTTATACGTCATCGCGATATTGATGAATCCCAGGTAAGCGCATTTTACCTATTTCCATTTCAAAAGCAGCATAGCCACAAGAGATTTTTTCTAATTGTTTAAATATGAGACAGCGAATTCCTGCTATCGAGAATGGAGTGCTTTTGGCTTAATAGGCCACTTAAACTCCAACACGATATAGTAAAGCGACCACGCTCGACTTAATGCAAACGACAGAAGCGCCCCTAGTGACGAAATTTGAAAGATAGCCATTGCAACTCGAAAACGAAAAGAGATAGAGCAAAATTTCCAGTTAGAAAGTTTTAGATCATCAATTAATTAGTACGAAACAATATTTGGTTCACTCGGATAAGATAAATCGTCACCTGAGTGTCACCACCAAAAATGTCCGAAATCGATGAGTGACGATTCTGCTTTGCATATTCACATTTCGGAAATGTAGCAGTGCGCAATTGCAAATTGTGACGTTGTACTGTACTGTAATGTCTATAAAAATTTAATTTCCAACGCATTTAAAATTTTAGTTTAATCCTTTCAGTGACAGAAGAATTATGTTCGTAAAATGATGAAATAATTGACTGACACCAGAATAGTCAAACGCTTTTCTTAGAAAATAAAAACCCGCTAATTTGCATTTTCATTACAAAAGCAAAGTTTTATTAAAATATTCTTGGGGTCATTTGTCAGTTTTGAAATTAAAATTAGTTGACTAGACCGCCTAGCCACCGCCCTTGAAAGGATTAAATCTATGTCGTCATATTGAAATAGACTCACGAATACAAACGTATATCGTGAGCAATGGCGAACTTTTCGAACATACTGAATATTAATTTTTTATCACGGTGAGACAGTTTGTCATTTTTGTTTTTTTGTGAGGTGTTATCAAAATTTATTGAGATAAGTACGTATTTATATATTAAATTGTGCGTATTTCTTCATACTTCTGGCTATTCCAATCAAACGTTTACACAAAATAGAGTGCATCGATTTCAGACATTTTTGGGTATACAGGCGAAGATTTATCTTATCCATGTAAACCAAATGACGTACTAATTAAATGATGCTCTAAAACTTTCTAATTGGAAACTCGAACTCTTTTCGTTTTCGATTTGCAATGGCTATCTTCCAAATTTTGCCACTAGGGGCGCTGCTGTCGTTTGCATTAAATCGGGCATAGTCACTTTACTATACCGTTACCTCACTTGCATAGCTGTAGCTCTCTCTGTTCACAAGTATTTGCAGGTTAAAGGGACTTTCCTTTGCACCCTGTATATAGGGTAAATGTGTCAGTAATAGACTACCTCCATAAATAAATAAATAAATAAAAATGAAAAACTAGTTAAATTTCGTATCCAGCGATTTCTGGAGTTCCGTTATCTGAGATTTATTCTGTTGAGCTGAACCAGGTTTCAGACCAGATGCTATAATCATTAAGGTTAGCTGGGTGAAAAAGCTCCACCAGATTCGTCCGGGATAACTCAGATGGCAGAGCACTGACGGCTTCAGCCAGGAGATCCCTGGTTCAAATCTTGTTCCGGGCATTTTTCACCCAGTTGGAAATTTACATCTAATAAAAAATGAAAAAAGTCAACTTTTATCTTTTTTCCCCCATAACTCTTCCTTGCATGTTATTTGGGTTTAGTGTTGACATCTTAACCAATCCAGCCAAGAAGCATAAAATAAAGCATCACAGTTTCGCTGTCTTTTATTGAAAATATATTTACTGGGCAATCTGAGAACTGGATTTACTTAATTTATATCTTCTTTACTTTCGTGCAAAATTTGCATATTTTTATTTGGATAGTAATAGAAAATTTTGAAATTTTTATCAGGGTTGGGTTTCTTCCAGGACAGTGGAAGAAACTGGAAGAAATGGAAAAAACGGAAGAAACCAACATAAAACGAAACAGATGCTCAAAATTAAAGTTTATTAACTATGTAAAAGAATTAAACTCAAAGTATAATTGTAAAAAATCTAAATTCGAAAATTTAATTAATATTAAAAATATTATTTTTGGAAAATAAAGGGTTTTTTTTTTTTTTTTTTTTTTTTTTTTTTTTTCTTTAACAAACTTCAGGTTCAGCAGACATTTACAGGTGATTGATTTTACAACTTTAGAGGTAGAAAAGTGGTTTTTTTTAATTAATTATGCCATTTATGTAAAAAAGAGAAAAAGAACTACCTACAAATTGTTTATTTTCATATAAGAATGCATTATTTTAAACTGTGCAACACAGTAAATAAACAAATTTGTAATTATTTATACTAGTATCTAGCTGCATATCTCAATGTTGATTTTAAAAGACTAATGTTCTAAAAATATCTATGTGTTTGTCGAAATGCTTTTAAGCTCTCCTGAAGTTCTGTAGGACTTAAAAGAAATTTTTACATCTTTTACATTCATCCATTCTATGTTGAGTAACTGAGTTCAGCATCCTATTGCTAAAAACATTTTTATTATACTATGTTGCATTATTGTAAAAAAAAAAATGAGGATTTTAATAAATCTTTTGAATACAGTAATTATTGTATGTTATTTACCTTAATAATATTAATGTAAATTAAAAGCACTGTCTGTTATTTAAATGAGTTTAATTCTACCGTTGGTAAATGATCCATACTATTTACTACTAGTTTCAAAAGTTTAAATAAATAAAAAATATGCTGGTTAAATTGAAATGGATAACATTTAAAGCTGTTCTCAAATCCAAAAGGGCAACTTTATGACATAAGTTCTAATTCATTGTTGTTCAGAAACGCATGAAACTAGCAGGTGTTATTGTTCAGAAACTATGTAATCTAACTGTGTTTTCTGTTTTTTTACAAATGTAAAAGATTTTTGAGAAAATAGTGTCAAAGTGGGCGTTTTGAATCTACTTGCAAATGAAGAATAAGCACTCAAGAAAGAGAGAACTCAAGATCACAAGAAAGATAAGAACTCAACAGCCTTAAGGCTGTTCTTAACTGCTCTGCTCAACAAGAGCAAAACGCTTTAACATATTTATAAATTCATTTTTAACGGAAATATATGAAATTGGAAAGCCTGGCCATGGAAGCGATTTGGAATTGAATTGTTTTTTTCCATTTTTCGATCAATCATTTACCTATTGAGTTATAAGCGAATTCGATCACGTGACAAACACGTTTTTTGCCCGCTCTTGAGTACTCTTTCTCCCTTC
>OZ010797.1:210989273-211024773 GCA_963932465.1 Maratus speciosus
ATTTTCATCGATCATGACCCCCAGACCCCGAAACCACCCTCCGTTCAAAATTGATATATATATATATATATATATATATATATATCTGACATATGTCACACTGTAACTCCCGTAATTATGAACCGATTTCGATGTAATTCGGTGTGTACATAGTACATACCAATGTCTCGACCGAGTTCGTTGGCCAGCTTCATCCGCCGTTTTGTTTCAAAATGGCGGCCATTTAAAATTTTTAAAAAAATTTAAAACTTGAAATTTGGTACCAAAAAATTAAAAATGGAAAAATATTTTTTTCTTATGTATTTGACCTTTATACAAAGATTCCGGAGCAGTTTTTGTTTCGTCTATATCTTAAAAAATGGCTGAGTTATAGCATTTTGAATTTCTAGCGTGGCTGACATTTTGAAACGTCCTGAAATTTGTCACGCGATAAAAGGCGTATTTATGAACCGAATTGGATGTAATTCGGTGTGTACATAGTACATACCAATCTCTCGACCGAGTTCGTTGGCCAGCTTCATTCGCCATTTTGTTTCAAAATGGCGGCCATTTAAAAATTTTTTAAAAATTTAAAATTTGAAATGTGGTACCAAAAAATTGAAAATGGAAAAATATTTTTTTCTTATGTATTTGACCTTTATACAAAGATTTCGGAGCAGTTTTTGTTTCGTCTATATCTTAAAAAATGGCTGAGTTATAGCATTTTGAATTTCTAGCGTGGCTGACATTTTGAAACGTCCTGAATTTTGTCACGCGATAAAAGGCGTATTTATGAACCGATTTGGATGTAACTTCGTTTATACATAGTACATGCCAATGTCTCGACCGGGTTCGTTGGCCAGCTTCACCCGCCATCTTGTTTAAAAATGGTGGCCATTTAAATTTTTAAGAAAAATTTAAATTTGAAATGTGGTACCAAAAATTGAAAATTGAAAAAATATTTTTTTCTTATGTGTTTGACCTTGATAAAAAGATTCGGGACCAGTTTTTGTTTCGTCTATATCTTAAGAAATGGCTGAGTTATAGCATTTTGAATTTCTAGCGTGGCTGACATTTTGAAACGTCCTGATTTTTCTCACGTAATAACGGGCGTATTTATAAACCGACTTGGATGTACCTTGGTGTGTACATAGTACATACAAATATCTCGACCGAGTTCGTTGGCCAACTTCATCCGCCATCTTGTTTCAAAATGGCGGATATTTAAAAAAATTAAAAAATAAAAATATTTAAATGAGATACCAAAAAATTGCAAAATGAAAAAGATTTTTTTTTTGTATGTGTTTGACCTTAATACAAAGATTCCGGAACAGTTTTTCTTTCGTCTATATCTAAAAAAAAATGGCTGAGTAATAGCATTTTGAATTTCTCTTGTGGCTGACATTTTAAAACGACCTGATTTTTGTCACGCGATAACAGGCGTATTTATGAACCTATTTGGATGTAACTTGGTCTGTACATAGTACATACCAATGTCTCGACCGAGTTCGTTGTCCAGCTTCATTCGCGATCTTGTTTCAAAAGGGTTGCCATTAAAAAAAATTTAATTTAAAATTTAAAATTTAAAATGAGGTATTAAAATTTTGGAAAATGAAAAAGGTTTTTTTTATGTGTTTGGCCTTGATACAAAGATTCCGGAGCAGTTTTTGTTTCTGAAAATTTGTTCTTTTGTTGATATCTTAAAAAATGGTTGATTTATAGCACTTTGAATTTCTAGCATGGCTAACATTTTGAAACGATCTTGTATTTGTCACGCGATAACACACGTATTCGCCTATTTCGATGTAAGAAGGCATGTGGATAGTATACATCAACACCTCGACCAAGTTCGCTGGCCAGATTCATCAGCCATCTTGTTTCAAAATGGCGGCCATTAAATTAAAATATATATATATATATTTAAAGTGAGGTGCAAAAAAATTAGAAATTGAAAAAGGTTTCTTTCTTAAGTATTTGATCTTGATATAAGGATTCAGGGGCATTTTTTGTTTGTCTTTACCTTAAAAAATGGCTCAGATATAGCAGTTTCAATTTCTATTGTGGGTGACATTTTGAAAAATCTGATTTTTTGCATGCGACAGCACTCCTATATATTAACCGATTCCGATGTGAGTGAGCATGTGCACAGCAATTACTAAGGTCTCGACCAAGTTCACTGCTTAGCCTCATCCACCACGTTGTCTTAAAATGACAGGCACTTTAAGAAATTGCCGAATTTGGCAAACAAATATAAGTTACTTTAAAGAAAAGCAGCTTGGATAAAGCTGACTAATTTCGCGAAAATCTCATTCATTATATTGATAAAAATTAGTATTGAATCTCCTATATTCGGTTTCCACTAAATTGAGCTTCGTGTGTTTGCATGATATAAGTTGGCTTTTTTTAAATAAGGATTATGAAAGCTACCTCTTCCTCCCGGCACTGGCCGGAAGGACTTTTTTAATTGAGTCACCCATTTGAAACATATTATACATGTACATGCAGCATTACTAAAAAGGCTATTTAAAATTTAGACTATTATTATTATTACTAGAAAGGTAGCCCGTCAAAAATGACGGAAATTTAGATATAAAGATATATACAACTCATGTGCAAGAATATGAGTTTTCTCGCTTGTTCCGCAGTGACAGATGAAAATAACACATTTTAAGAACGAAACACCTTTATGAAAAACTGTGTACAGTAGAAGACCACTAATCTGCGGCTTTTTACGGTCATGTCTATTCAATCTTTGTTTACATTTTTTAGGTAGCTTTCATTACAAAAAGCTACCTATTGCAGCCGTTCGGAGGAAAGCTATTTCAAAAAATTTTGGTATACTTTCATCGATCATGACCAAAAGACCCCGAAACCACCCTCCGTTGAAAATTGCCATATATATATATATATATATATCCATATATATATATATATATATGGCCTTTGTCACACTGTAACTCTCGTATTTATGAACCGATTTGCATGTAATTAGGTGTGTACATAGTACATACAAATGTCTCGACCGAGTTCGTTGGCCAGCTTCATCCGCCATTTTGTTTCAAAATGGCGGCCATTTAAAATTTTTTTTAATTTAAAATTTGAAATGTGGTACCAAAAAATTGAAAATGAAAAAATATTTTTTTCTTATGTATTTGACCTTTATTCAAAGATTCCGGAGCAGTTTTTGTTTCGTCTATATCTTTAAAAATGATTGAGTTATAGCATTTAGAATTTCTACCGTGGCTGACATTTTGAAACGTCTTGAATTTTGTCACGCGATAAAAAACGTATTTATGACCGATTTGGATGTAACTTCGTTTATACATAGTACATACCAAAGTCTCGACCGAGTTCGTTGGCCAGCTCCATCCGCCCTCTTGTTTACAAAAATGCAGCCATTTAAATTTTTAAGAAAAATTTAAATTTGAAATGTGGTACCAAAAATTTAAAATTGAAAAAATATTTTTTTTATGTGTTTGACCTTGATAAAAAGATTCGGGAGCAGTTTTTGTTTCGTCTATATCTTAAAAAATGGCTGAGTTATAGCATTTTGAATTTCTAACGTGGCTGACATTTTGAAACGTCCTGATATTTGTCACGTGATAACGGGCGTATTTATGAACCGATTTGGATGTACCTTCGTGTGTACATAGTACATACAAATATCTCGACCGAGTTCGTTGTCCAGCTTCATCCGCCATCTTGTTTCAAAATGGCGGGCATTTAAAAAATTTAAAAAAAATTTAAATTTAAAATGAGATACCAAAAAATTGGAAAATGAAAAAGATTTTTTTTCGTAAGTGTTTGACCTTAATACAAAGATTCCGGAACAGTTTTTTGTTTCGTCTATATCTAAAAAAATGGCCGAGTTATAGCATTTTGAATTTCTATTGTGGCTGATATTTTAAAACGACCTGATTTTTGTCACGCGATAACAGGCGTATTTATGAACCGATATGGATGTAGCTTGGTCTGTACATAGTACATACCAATGTCTGGACCGAGTTCGTTGGCCAGCTTCATTCGCCATCTTGTTTCAAAAGGGTTGCCATTAAAAAAACAAATTTTAAATTTAAAACGAGGTATTTAAAAATTGGAAAATGAAAAAGATTTTTTTTTATGTGTTTGGACTTGATACAAAGATTCCGGAGCAGTTTTTGTTTCTGAAAATTTGTTCTTTTGTTTATATCTTAAAAAATGGTTGAATTATAGCACATTGAATTTCTAGCATGGCTAACATTTTGAAACGGTCTTGTATTTGTCACGCGATAACACACGTATTCGCGTATATCAATGTAAGAAGGCATGTGGATAGTATACATCAATATCTCGACCAAGTTCGCTGGCCAGCTTCATCAGCCATCTTGTTTCAAAATGGCGGCCATTAAATTAAAAAAATATATATTTAAAGTGAGGTGCAAAAAAATTAGAAATTGAAAAAGGTTTCTTTCTTAAGTATTTGACCTTGATATAAGGATTCAGGAGCATTTTTTGTTTGTCTTTATCTTAAAAAATGGCTCAGATATAGCAATTTCAATATCTAATGTGGGTGACATTTTAAAAACTTGTGTAAAATTGTATGTCAGTCCTAGGAATAATATTTCTAACACTGAAGATTTTCCATGTATATATGGAATTTAGAAAAGCTTCTCCAAAAGAAAGGTCCTGAAATGACATTGTAATTCCTCTAAATTCAAAGTTTAATCGGGCCCTGATGTTGAGTACTGAAATCTAATAAATACAGTTATTTTGAATATTACAACAGAATTAAACAGTTAAACTTATTTAACTTAAACCCGCTGTTACTTCCCGATGTTATTTTTTAGTATTAAGAAAGAAAATTATTTAAAATTTTCAAATCATGCATTCATGATTTTTTCCCGTCTTTAATAACTAAATAATGAAAAAATAGGCTTTTGTTCTGAGCTGATAAATATGACAATAAAATAATGTAACTAAAAGACATTGCAAAATTAAATCTTTGTGATTACAAACCATAAACAAACGATACCGCCACCATTTTACCTACTATGACGTCATTAGAATATTGCACATTGATTGTTGGAGAACTTACTATGTGAATGATTACCTCAATGATTTAATATTTTTGACGTTTCACGATGAATGAATCACTTGTGTTTGTTTAGGTTTATGGAATGAGATATTAAGCTGTGAAACTAATTTCAATTGAAGTTATCCAAGAATATATGTATTTTTAATCGAAATTAAAAACAATGCTTTGATCTCGAAATAAAAAGTTTTAGTTTGTATAATTTGTTATTTCTGTTAATTATTTATTTAAGTACTTTTCCATTATAGTGCATTTTTAAAAAAAGCTTGGCGCGATTCGGGCATCAGGAAGTGAGATATGTTGCGAAAATATATAAAAAGCTATGGAAACATTTCTAATGAACTTTTATCTTTGTTTATATATGCACTTATATGCATAAAAAAATCGTTTCTAAATATATAATTTTTTATATACAAATTACGGCACAGATTTCAGATATGAACCGGGATACCTAACTGGCGCCAAAATGGTGTTATTTTGCCTGCTATGGTAACGCGGCTATTGTTTTTTATTTATTAATAAATTGTTTATTTACTTTTATTTTCTGTTTTTTAATTATATAAACTGCTTTGTTCTATAGTTATTATTCAAACTTTTATTTATTTATAGTTATTTCCTTTTCAAAATGATAGCAAATAATTGAAAAATATATAAGTAACTGGTATTCGAAAGCGAGATTTCTGCCAAATTGGCGTCATAGAAAAATCACGCCAACCCCCATGCGTATATGACATCTGTGAAAAATTACTTCTGTTTCTTTATAAAAATGGGTAAATAGCTTTTTTTTATATTAAATTGTCGGCACAGATGTCATATACGCCTATATTGGCGCGATTTTTTTTTTTTTTTTTTTTTTTTTTTTTACACGCTGATGTCATATACGCACCGGGTACTTAACTGGCACCAAAGTGTCGTTATTTTGCTTGTAATGGTAACACGAATGTTGTTTATGCTGTTGATGTTTTCGCCAAATTGGCGTCGGAAAAAAATCGCGCCAATATGGGGCGCGTATATGACATCTGTGCCAAACTGTATGCATATGGAAAATATTGTTTGTGAGTATGAAGCAGTAAATAGGTTGCGAGAAAATACGTTGGCAAACTTCTTTCTCGCCAAGAAACTTTTCTCCGAAGTATTGTACATAAGCAATGATTGCTAGAAATGCATTTTTAATTATGATATGCGCTTTTATGTTTCACTACATTTATGCATACTGTGTGTATAAATGCTACAGTTCATATGCAGGGCTACACAAAAGAATTCGTAAGGTTTACTGAGTATGAGAGTAAATTGCTTAAAGGTGGTTTTTAAAGGAGTTATGCATTTTTACGCTGAACTGCATTTAGTTTCAGCGTAGTTTGTAGAATATAGATAAAATGATATACATGGTCACGCAAAGAATTGAATACATAACCGTCTATGGATGATAATACCTGGAAATGTGATTTCAGTAGTTTTAAGAGTCGTTTAAATTAAATTTTAGCCTAATAGTTGCATTTAATAACGGTACTATTGGCTATGGACGGTAACTGCTGAAATCAATTTTTAATTTTTTTATGCGTTTTCTAAAATGTTTACTTAGTTATCTTGGTATTTCTTAGTTATCCCGTCGACCAAATTACTGTCGCCAAATTGTAAGATTAATTGCCAATATTGGTTGCTATTAATTAATTAATTAAATGCCAATAATGGCCAATAAAACCATTAATTTGACGTTTTATTTGTATTTTTATTAATGTTTTACTATTGATTTGGCGATTTATATAATTCGGCAAAATTGGTTGACGGGATATCTAAGAAGTAACGTTATCTTATTTACCTTATTTCCCTAAATAATGAAGTTTTGTTAAAGCATTCAGGATGTGTTGGAAAGTGTTTCATATTCTATGCTTAACGCATGATTTTTCTTTTTTCTTTAGTCTTATTTTGCATTTATTTTATTCTTAATTTTTTAGTCTTATACTGCTTTATAGATATTTTGGCACAGTTGTCATATACGTTATCATATATTGGCGCGATTTTTTTCCGACGCCAATTTGGCGAAAACATCAACAGCATAAACAACAACATCCGGATTACCATATCAAGCAAAATTACGACGCTTTGGAGCCAGTTAAGTACCCGTTATGTATATGACATTGGCGTCAGAAAAAAATCACGCCAATATGGGGCGCGTATATGACATCTGCGCCGAAACTTTAATATTTAATGTTTAAACTCTTCGCTCCACTCCCCTTGAATATAGTACAAACTATAACACGGATAGCGCAAAATAATAGACAGTTTGGTACTTTTCCACTGTAGGCGCTTTGGCATTTCTTAAAAAAAGCTTGGTGTAATTTGGGCATCAGAAAGTGAGATTTGGGTACTTTTCCGTTATGCGGACATCATTGTCGCCAAGCGTAATAGTTGGCGCAAAATCGTGAATTGAAGCATTTGAAAAATAAAAGAAAAACCATTGTCGATACTAAAGTGAGCATTTAAAAAATATAACATTTGAAAATTCCAGACTTTTACGAACTATTTCATCAAATCACAAATATATACTTAAAATAAGTGAACAAATAATTGCTATAAAATAAAGCAATAAAATAAAACTCATATTAAACTGCTGGCATAAAATTACAAATATCTTTTAGCATTTTGAAATAATTGGCGCATTAGCATACATTTTGGCATGGTGTCCGCATAACGGAAAAATATCGAGATTTGTTGTCAAATCATATAAACAGCTATGAAAACAAATTTGATGAGCGTTTTTGTTTGTTTTATATGTATATTATTGATGTTTTTATGTACAAATTATATCTGTTTCGGTATAAAATTAGAGAAATGGCTTTTTTATGTTAAATAAATCGTATAAATATCGAAAAAATGCGTGTGTATATAAAATGAAACAGTGAATAGGTTCCCGGAAAATATGTTACCAAATTTCCTTTTTCGCCAACGCACCTATACTGGAAAAGTACCTAAAGCACATTAAAATCGCGCAGTTAGGAGCTCACACAGTACACCGTTGTCTATTGGCGGTTATTTTATTAGTAGCATCGGGAGGAAGATGTAAAGATGTACTTTAAATTCTCACCCATAGATTTCGAAAAAATATCTTAAAAGAGTGGAGTTTAAATTAAATTTCGGTGAACTCCATTATGAAAGATTAATGGTTTTAAATGGGAATTTCGGCAAATTAGCCAGCTATCGCCAAGTTGGCTAACATTTGGCGCTACTGTGGTAACCCTGCATTAATATTTTTCAACAATTACTCATTTCAATGAGGCGGTCCTACCGGAATAGTGAGGGACACACAGAGACTTGGATTTTATATAAATAGATTATCATTGCCATTTTGCTTTATACATTAATAAAGGAAAGGTATCCAAAAGCAACAAAGTATAAATAGAAAAATAAAATATAATTTTGTAAAAAAGGACGCTTGTAAAAATAGGAAAATAATGTGTAATATTCATATCAATGCAAAAACCCTTGACGGGTTAAAAGTTTCTGACGCAGCACTTTAGCTCTAAGAATTTTAAATATGGAACTTAAAAATACTGATATCAAATTTTGAGTGACGTTATGCTATTTCTTAAAAAATATATTTGTATTTATTTCACCATTTTATTCTTGTTTTATTTATAATCGCATGTGCAAAAGTTATGTTCAACATGAAAAGCTGCATAAAATTTTATTCGCTCTTGCTTTATCATTTACATCTCTCATAAATTCAAAATATGTGTTTTAAAAGATATGATATAAAATTTAAGTGACGCCTTGATGTGACTTTAAAAGGTTTGTTTTTTAAAATTCAATTTAAATTATTTTTGACTTGGTTAAAATATTTTTTTTACATCTACACAATACTTTTAATTTTCCAATTCACTGTTAAATATATCACTTTCATTGAATCTATACTATGCATTGAAATGTATTTATTTCAATAAATTGATTTATCTTTTGTGTCACGCTATTCAAAATTGTGAGTAAGATTTATGTAAATGGTTTATTTGCGTCAAACTACCCTTTTTCATACATTTCATGTAGTTTGGACACAATGACGCAAAGAAACCATTTACATAAATCTTACTCACAATTTTGAATAGCGTGACACAAAAGATAAATCAATTTATTGAAATAAATACATTTCAATGCATAGTATAGATTCAATGAAAGTGATATATTTAACAGTGAATTGGAAAATTAAAAGTATTGTGTAGATGTAAAAAAAATATTTTAACCAAGTCAAAAATAATTTAAATTGAATTTTAAAAAACAAACCTTTTAAAGTCACATCAAGGCGTCACTTAAATTTTATATCATATCTTTTAAAACACATATTTTGAATTTATGAGAGATGTAAATGATAAAGCAACAGCGAATAAAATTTTATGCAGCTTTTCATGTTGAACATAACTTTTGCACATGCGATTATAAATAAAACAAAAATAAAATGGTGAAATAAATACAAATATATTTTTTAAGAAATAGCATAACGTCACTCAAAATTTGATATCAGTATTTTTAAGTTCCTTATTTAAAATTCTTAGAGCATAAGATAAAGTGCTGCGTCAGAAACTTTTAACCCGTCAAGGGTTTTTGCATTGATATCATTACTTTTTTGAGGTTAGTGATAAAATGATTAAAAAAAGATACTTATGGAATTTAATGCAGATTTAATTTTTACTATTTTATTACAATTTTCCTTAAAGCAGTTTGTATATAAAAACAACTGGGTAAGTATAATCGCAGATCGCACAGAGGGTTTCATTTGATATTCCTTTAAAAAGACTTTATCCTTAAATTAATAAATCCAAAATGTTAATTTATAATTATTAAATCCTTACATAGATGTAGCACCAATAGTTCCAATTTTCATGGGGCAGGGAACGCACTCTTTTAAACAAACCACCTTCCAATTGAAGTCATCAAAAACCAAGTTGAATAAGCCAGATCCCGTTGTGTTGTTTGACAAACAGCAGTCTCGTGTCCCCTCCTTCCCCCCTTTTTCAAAATTTTTCAGACCAGTACCTAAGAATGGAACCGAAATAATTTTTTCTCTTCAGAAATTACGATAAAAAAATAGTATGCAGTACTCATAAATTTACTTTAATGCTATATAGGGTGATTATTAAGTTAATTATAACGTTTGGAATCTGTTGCATTGATGTCCGAAAGGTAGTTTCTGAGTTATGGAAGCTGGACCCATAAGGCGCCATAGAGGGGCGAAGCCCGCTAGTGTCTATCATAATTATATCTGCCATGTAGACTAATTGCGATATTTAATCAAAATAGCCCCCCCCTCCTCATCCCCGGAAATATAACAAATACAAAATGTGTCTTTATAAACCTATCGTCAAATAGGTTTTTATTTCTTTTTCCCTAAAAAAAACATGATTTTTATATCCGTAACGTAAATAGCGGACGAAGCCCGCTAGTTCCTATCATAATATATATTTTTAATAATTTTATGTAGTCTATAATAAAAATCAGACTTAAAATAGTCTAGTTCCATGAGTACTTGTAGTGTCAGTTACATGCTACGATTTTTGTATACCAGTATTTTAGAACGGGAAAATGTGACTTATTTTATCGGAGATATCTCATTAATTGAATAAGGTGAAGCAAACTTTTTGAAAAAAAGGTGGCCAACAAGCATGGCAGTTATCAGCTATGTGACTTTGTGCTAAAGTCCATTAATTTGATCTGCTTTAAAAAGATTACGGAAGATTGAATTATAGTAGAACCTGGATTAACCGAGCTTCGATTAATCGAGGTTTCTGTTAACCGAGCCGATAACAAAGTCTGATTTTTTTTTTTCCTTTTGAATGAGCCTTAAAAATAACCACACTTTTTAGCTCACTGTCCGTGCTATACAGGCCCTTCTGCCCCCAAAAGCCCTCAACTCCAAAGAAACATTGGACCCTGACAAGTCAATAGCGAACAATGCTTTGTTTCCAGTGGCTGTGTGAACTTTCGTAAATTTTTCAATTTGCATTTTAAAATTTACTACTGGTAGTTGATTTTCTTTTTAAATTTGTTAAGCTGTGAAACAGAACTTTACATATATTTACTTTTATTATTTAAAAAACGTTCTATATATATTTTTTAAAGAGATGTTAAATTCGCAAGCACGGCGAGTTTTTACACACAGTTTCTATTAACCGAGATTTCCGATTCCGATTTACTAACAGTCCCAATTAGCTCGGATAATCGAGGCTGCTCTGTATAATTAAAAAATCAATGGCGATCTTACTGTAAACGGGTTTCCCTTTTACTGAGGGATTTCAAAACCGAATCAGCTGATGTTAGTTGCTGTTTCCCTGCTTGATTAAATAAGATTAGTTAAACATTTGAAAATTACCAAATATAAAAGGAACTAAGTCAACAGAGTCTTTGCTTTATGGTATTTTTTAACAACGCTATAAGAAAATGATTTTAAATAAGAGATTTTAAATGTAACGTTTTAAATCTGACATAATTTTCACCAAACTTTCCTTTCTCTTTGTAACATTCAACTGAAAATATTTTTATTATTAGAAAGATAATATTATTATTTGCGCTACCTTAAAATTAGCAACTATAGTTAAAAATATCATCTCGAAATTTGAAATAAATCTCTCATATAAATATATTTTTTAATTTACACTGTTTTGCAATATGTTTTGCAATGTGTTTTGTAAACTGTTTTGGCCACTTTGGCCAATATGACGTAATTTCCTCCATTTACGACTTTTAACACATATCAATGAATTTATTATTTAAAAATTTTCTTTTTCTTTTAATATTCACGTGTAAATATAATTTTTATGACGTAATTTTCAATGTTTTCCTTCCTTTAATGCGTAATCATTTAATTCTAATTTGAAAATAATTGATTATTTTATAATTTTCTTTCATTTTAAGTAAGCATGTGTAAAAACAATTTTTATGACGTAATGTTTAATATTTTCCTGCTTTTAACACGTTATCATTTAATTCTAATTTAAAAGGATTTTTTTCTGTTTATAATAGTCACGTGTGAATAAATTTTTAATTTAAAGGATATATTATTCTTTGCGCTGTTTTAACATTTGGCAACAATTTAAAAGAACCTTTTCTAAAATATGTAAAAAATATCTCTGGAAATTCTGAAAATTTTAATTTAAAATTGAAATAAACCGTCAAAAAATTAGGCAAGTTAAGAATAATAAATGCACTCTGCAAACTTCGAGTTTCTATTGAATGATTAAATTAAATGAAAATGATTAAATTCCCATGTATATATTTTTTTCCTATGAGACTTTTTTAATGAGACAATTTTATCCAGATTTAACATTAAATATCTCTTAAAATAATTCTTCGATTTAAAAACTGTCTACTTCAACATTTTTATCAAACATTTCTCTATAATACTACGCAATTGCGTCAAAAGATGGCGACACCAGAATCCTGATATGCTTATTATGTAAACTGTAAATATTGCAAAGAATTGTCTCGGGGTTATCAAACTTCATTGATATTTATAAATAAAACATTTCAACTAAATTATTTATTATAAAAGAATTATTACATCACAATAGCTTTTATGCAAGGAAAATAATAATTATAATAATATTATGGATGTCAGTGATTATATATTGATTGACCGTCATAATAATAAAAAATGATATTATAAAAAAAAGAGCTGAAATGAATTATTTTTTTACGTTTCTGATCGTGTGATTTATATTCAAATAATAATTATTAATGTATATTTTTTGTAAAGTGATTGAAAATAAATATATTTATAAAATTTATGGTAATATTTTTATTGTTGAAAAATTGCCAAGAAATAATCATCATCAAATTGGCGTCATTATAATTGTAATTTTATTTAACTTAATAGCAATTAAAAAAATTACAAAGGAGCTGAGAATAATGGTCAACTAGCAGACTTTAAAAAAAAAAAAAAACATTCACATGTGAAAACACGTACCAGCAAGTATCGAACTGCCTATCTTAAGGTCAGTAAACGATGGCCCTTAGCCACTCAGCCAGTGGGAAGACAAAATTTTTCTCCCCAAAAGTGGTTAAAAAGAAAGCGTGTGTATGAATACAGTGTCATGCATTTTCGGTGAAATTTCCATAGAATGGCGAAGAAATATAGTCCGATTTTTCATGCGCATTATAAAACGAACAAGAGTCTTGCTGGAAACAAGTAAATTGTTATTTGGTTCATCTGAAACATATTTATTTGATTTTTAAAAAATTGCCCGTGTCATTTTCGAGAGAAAAAAAAATCGAATTATTTAACGAACGAGAGTTTTCCCAGAAAAAAGAAAAGTGTTATTCACCTCGCCTTAATCACATTTATATTATGTATGTATCAATTTAAAAATAATCGTTAGAACCGTTTTCGAGATTTTCAAATTAGGAACTTCCTCGATATTATACCAACGTTTTCACTTTAAAAATGGCTATTTAGATCTCAAAATATACTGCACGTAGAAATGCAAAAATTTCAGTATACGATTAGACTGCAGATATAAGACTGTTCTAGAAAATTCAGAACAATAAGACACATATCTGCTGAGTTATTAAAAGGCGGCTTTTCGCGTTTTCTTTGATGTCGAGTTAGCTGTATATATGAGTTCCGCCATCTACGAATTCTATGATACGATACGATACGATTTTAGGCTTAAGGCTGCGTCACTCGAAATACTACCGTCTTCCATGATAACTTACTTGCTGTCTTAGTATATCAGGAAAATAAAATAACAATCCAACCACATGAAGTACAACAACCAGTCGGAAAAGATCAAAGAACTTCCATTGTTTTTCACTCAGTCTGTGCACGAAAATGTTTCCCTCGTTGTTGCAATAAGTAAAATTCTTTAACTTTTTTTTGTTGTTGTTTTTTACTTTTCTGTGACTGTCGATAGCTGAATTTGACCGATTCTTCTCTTGGACAAAAGCAAAAATTCCACTGGTCAAAACAGGGGAAGAAAGATTGTTTAGATTTTTTTTTTCGTAAAATACTAAAATGAAAATCACAGACAAATACGTCCCACGTCGTCCCTTGTGGCTCCTATTAGGATAGAAATAGAAAACCCTAGATAGGGATAGGGTTGCTGTTTACGAAGGTTCCAAAATTTGTAGGAGGGAAAGTAGTACTAAGGAGATATCTCTATGGTTCTTCCCTTGAAGTGGGGTTACCACATTTGGCACTGACCTTAAGAGTTTTCCATTTTGTTTACGAATATAAATTTAAAAAGATTCAGCGGATAATAAAAAAAGTCTCACAATGTTGTTGTTGTTTTGTTTTTTTTTTTTTTTTTTTTTGGGGGGGGGGGTGCCCAGGAGCCCCTCGGAGAAATGATATGGGTGAGACTACGCTGGGCACGGGTCACACGAACAATAGAATTCTCCCCAGCTTTAAATGCCCTCTAAGCTACGGCGCACGAGTAGGGTTACTGTATTAAGCAGTTTATCCCTCGTTTAGCTAACTGAATATTATTTATTATATGGAAAATAATCAACATATAGGATTGGTCCCGCCAGAAAACGAATTAGAAAAGAAAATCGCGTACAAAATAAATATTTATTTTTAAAATTGTACCTTCTCTCTATTAATAAATATTTCATGTTTATTAATATACTGGGAAAGAACAAGTTCCAAAAAAGATTTTTTAAAGATAATCTGCAATTAAAAAAATATTATTGTTTAGATGTGCTTGGGTTACATGATATAGAATTGTATGCAATAAGTAAAATGCAAGTATTTTGATTATGATTTTATTAAAATGAATATTAGAGTTTTCTATTTTGAAAATTTGATGCATCTCAAATTTATATGTGTGTATATATATATGCGTGTGTGTGTGTGTTTACAATTGTCAAGAGAATAAAAAAATATGCTTAAATTATTTAGAAAACATAACTTTTTATTAGTTTTGTTTTTGAGAAAAATATTTCAACGTCTGGTTTTTGTAACATATAGTTATATAGATTTTTTGTAAATAATTCTAAGAGAATTATTCATAAAATTTGAATATGTCAAATAATTTGTACATTTTAATAACTTTTTTAGCAATTTCGTTTTTAAAATTTTCTTTTAACTCATTTAATATGTTTTATAATGCGCTATATGAATCCCCTTTATTTTCCCCTTACTCCACATTTAGTAAGAGAATAAGTAAAAACTAAATGCGTTAAGTAATTTGTAAATTTTAATAATTTTTTAGCAATTTTTTTTAATGTTTCCTTTAACTCATTTAATATGTTATATGTATACCCTTTTTGCCACATTTAGTACGAGAATAAGTAAAAACTAAGTGCGTTAAGTAATTTAGAAACATTAATATTTCTTTAATATTTCTAGGGTTAAAATCAGGAATTTTTCTCCAGGAGAAATTTTTAAAGCTCCTGTGGTTGCAGGGAGGATTTGCACTTAAACTACATTAATAAGCATTAAACTCAAGCAAAACTTCCAAAAATATCCCCCCCCCCCCAAAAAAAAAAAAAAAAAAAAAAACACGCACATGCACACACCAAAGCCATCTCCTGAATTTATCATTGAGAATTTTTGTTTTGAAATATTTTTAAAATATGCTTTGCATCAAGGAAACAAAGTACTGTGATCTATAATAAAACAGTTGAAAAGTTACATTGCAGCAATGCAGGTTTTACTCTGGGAGTGCGGCTTGCGGAGATGACTGTTTATAATATTTTTAATTTATATTTGACATATTAGGGATGGTTATTTAGTAGAAATTTGGATTTAAAGAAAATGCACATTTTTTTAAACCTTGGTATGCCTTATGCCATTACAAAAATATTGATTAATAAAAAAAAAATGTGTGTGTCTGGGGAGGGGGGAGGCTGCAGTAAATTTACGTGTACTGTGTGTATTGTATTATGTCTGTTACGTATTATTGATTGTTCAATATATCAATTTATATAAATATATTCTTTTTATCAGACGTATAGGAATATATTTTATAAGGACCCTCTCTTTTTTAGAGTTTAGAAAAACAGAACATAATTTTTATTTATTTCATCAGGTTAAAAAGTAACAACTATTACTGAAATAAAATATTGCAGTTTTAAACAACTTGTAAACTATTCATGGAAATAATTTTATTGAGGTTGCAAGTAATCTTTAAAAATTCTAAGAAAATGGATGTTTAAAACTAATTTTTTAGATATGTTTGTCATGAAAAGGCAGCTTTACTCTATGTTCTGGGCCTTACACTATAAGGCCTTATTCTAGGTATATGTAATACTTCTTTTTCCTAAATGAAATGATAAAAATGATTCATGGCTGAATCATGAAAACTTTTGTTCATAAAAAATATACAGAAATTAAATTAATACTTATTTTAATAAAATTGCTTTGAATTGTTTTTCATCATATAAGACATTCACCTTCATTTAAATTATCTTTGAATTAATTTCAGATTAGTAAGTCAGAAATAATAAACATAAAGAAATTAAGGAAGCAAACAAACAAAAAAGGGAGGATTGAGGAGGTATAAAAAGTTCCAATATGGCAGAATACGCGAGTAACTTTTATATAATTAAAAACTAATTTAATTTCAAAATATTATGTTATATAAGCAATTTGCATTAATAATTTAATGGGAATAGTAATTTAGTAACATAAAATAAAGTAATAGACTACTGCTTTAAAAATCGTTATTTAAATTACAATGCATTATTAACATTTAAATAATAAAAGTTAACTTACCTTATATATATACAATGTATGATAAACGAATATATTATATTGCATGAAAAGTTCTTTTTTTTTTGTACAATAAACATAAATCTATATTTATAAAATATCTCTCTATTCTAAAAAAAAGTAACTACCGCTGCCACCGCCGCCGCCGGTTTTGATTTTTTTGTGACCGGAGGCCTTTCTTCGTTAATATTAACAAAAATAATGCATACAAAAATATGAAAATCGGTGGTTTTATACAGAAATGTCTGATAAACAGGCTGATGCAGACAGTTTTCAAATCGAAGAATTATTTTAAGAGTTATTTAATGCTAAAGTTGGACAAAATCGTTCCACTAAAAAAGTTTTATAGCAGCAAAAACTATACATGGCAGTGTAATCATTTTTAGATCATTTTATGCGTTAGAATTTGCCGGAGTGCAGATTGCATTAATTTTTTTATTTTGACTCATTTTTTCAGGTTTTATTTCTATTTTAAATTCAAATTTTCAGCATTTCTAGAGATATTTTTTACAGATTTCAGAAAATTGTACTAATTTAAACTGTTGCCAACTGTATAAAAACGCAAGCAATAATGTTTGCTTCAAATTAAAAATTTATTTACACGTGACTATTGTAAACAGGAAAAAAAACTTTCAAATTAGAATTAAATAATTACGTATAAAAAGCAGGAACTTATTAAAAATTACGTCATAAAAAGTATACACGTGAATTTTAAAAGAGAAAGGATATTGTAAAATAATAAATTCATTAACATGCGTTAGAAGTCTTAGGAGAAATTACGTGATATTTACGTCACATTATAGTTATTACATAAAATGAACACAAAATAATAGTGCAAAAAAGTTTAAATTTAGAAATTGCGCTAGACATTTATTTGATATTTTGAGAATTAATTTAAAATGTCTCATTTAAAAGAACTTTCTTTTCGCTTTGTTAAAAAATACCAGGAGACAAAGACTCTCTTTACTTAATTCCTTTTATATTAGCTTATTTTGAAATGTTGTTACACGTGTATACGTCATCAAGTTATTTTTATTTTGACGTTTTATTTGTGTTTTTATTAATGTTGTACGAATTTATTTGTTCTTTCGTTATTTAAAATAAAAATTATATCAATTTGTATAATTTGGCGAGTAGTTTGGCGATTTATATAATTTGGCAAAATTGGTCGACAGGATAATCAAGTAGTACCGCAGCGGATTTGGCGTTAAAATTCCCCAATCAAAGAGAAATGAATAGAAATTTGTTTATAGGGAGATCGCCACTGTTTTTTAAATTATAATTCAATTTTTCGAAATCTTTTTAAAGCCGATCAAATTAGCGTGCATTTAGAGACTGCGGTGTCAGTACGGGGGTTGGCGAGCGTAGCTCGTAGGGGGCCGAGCCCCCTAGTTATGTAAAAGTTAACAGGAAATTTTCACTTAAAATTTCAATTACATCCAGCAGCAAATAATTGCATATTGTATTTAATAATTATTGTTTGTAAAGTTTTAATGAAATAAAAATATTATATTAAAAGTTATATTAATTATATTCTACATGCATATTTTTATACCTTTCTGAACAAAAATGAATCGAAACTTGTGTCATAAAGTTGCCCCTTTTAGATTTGAGAACAGTCATATCCATGTCATATCATATCATATCCATGTCATATCAGTCATATGATATCCAAGTCATATCCATGACAAAAGTTTCATATTTTCAGTATTGTCAGTATATTCATATGTTCAGTTTCATATTTTCCGACTTATGCAGGGGCATGCGGGCCAAGGGGCCCATGAGAGTAATCAGGATTTTCATTAAAAGGTGTCAAATTATATAAATTAGCCAAAAGTGACCAAAATTAATATATTTCAAACATTTAGGAAGGGAGTGTGGTCCCCCTTCTGCTTCCAGTACACGCCCCTCCCCCCCTCACACACACACACAACACCCATGCAAAAAACAAACTACATCATTAGAAAACTAATTATTAAAATTTATTAGTATGTCATCGTTTTCAAAAGAAATTCTACATTAAGGCTGTTCTTAACTGCTCTGCTCAACAAGCGCAAAACGTTTAACACATTTAGAAATTCATTTTTTAACAGAAAGACTGACCATGGAAGCGATTTGGAATTCAACTGTGTTTTCCATTTTTTTTAATCAATAAATTACCTATTTAGTTATAAGCTATTTTGATCACGTGACAAACCCATTTTTGGCCCGCTCTTGAGTGTTTTTTCTCCTTTCGCGCGGAAATTCGGTTCAAAACGGCCACTTTGACTCTATTTTCTGAAAAATGTATTGCGTTTCCAAAAAAAAAAAAAAAAAAAAAAAAAAAAAAAAAAAAAAAAAAAGAAAAGAAAAAGAAGAAAAAACAGCTCGATTACATAGTTTCTGAACAACAGCACCAGCTAGTTTCATGCATTTTCGAACAAAGATAAATTAAAACTTACGTCAGAAAGTTGCCATTTCGGATTTGAGAACATTTTTAACGTTTTTCTCGTAATGTGGCATGTTAAATCATTAATGATGACCAATTTGTGGCATTCTCTTTTAGACATCTTATAACATACAAATTAAAAGTTTGCAAACAAATATTCGTGTCAACCAATTTATCATTTTTTCCACTATTGTCCGACTAGAATTTTTTCTTAAGGCTGTTCTCAAATCCAAAAGGACAACATTGACATAAGTTTTAACTTATTTTTGTTCGGAAAAGCATGAATCGAGCAGATATTGTTGCTCAGAAACTATGTAATTAAGCTGTTTTGTCCGTTTTTTTTTTTTTTTTGCAAACGCAATAGATCTTTCAGAAAGTAGTGTCAAAGTGCGCCAGTGGGCGTTTTGAACCGAATTTCCGCACGAAAGAAGAATAATCACCCATGAAAGGATGAAAAGCGTGTTTGTCACGTGATCAAAATCGCTTATAATTCAATAGGTAATTTATTTATCAAGAAATCGAAAACACAGTTCGATTCTAAACCGCTTGCATAGTCAGGTCTCCCAATTTTATATCTTTCCGTTAAAAAATGAATCTATAAATGTGTCAAAACATTTGCGCTTGTTGAGCAGAACAGTTGAGAACAGCCTTAAAGTCGTGACCATCTTTTTGTGATACCCTGTATGTAGATGTGAGCAGTACCGGGTACAAAATTTATGCATACATATATGTATGAAGTTTAGTACTAGCCACTTCCACATTATTCACAAGAAAATTCTATAGATAGATAGAAGCCCCCCCCCCCCCGTAACCACCAACACCAGCAGAATGATGGGGGTCCGGGGTCTTCTATACTCTTAGTCGGGCAATGCATATTTTATCGGTTTCGTTTAAATTTTTATGTCGGCCCGGCTCGTTTAAAAAATTGTTCTAATTCTGCTTTACGGCCTTTGGAAAGTTCAGTGCTTTGGCGAAGCCCCGTTCGCTGACCGCCAAAGAAAAAAAAAGGCAGCAAGACGCAAATGCGCCATATCTGTCCCTTCAACTTTCACACCCCACCCCCAGTGGCGTAGCTACATATTCAGCGCCCTGGAGCAAGCAAAGTTTGTGCGCCCTCTTGTCTCTCAAAAAAGTTCTGCGTAATTTTGTTTGGAAGTTACACACACACATATATATATATATATGTAACTAACTGACCCGCCCGGCGTTGCCCGGGGCCGTTATAATCACGTAAACGAAAATCAAGTTTGTATGATTTTATATATTCATAAGTAATTCAAATGAACATGGTTTTAGGGGTGACCCACTGCCTGCGGCAGCGTCTAGTGTGTTCCCGACAAACCTCTTTCAGAACGAAACTGTGGCCTGCGTCCCCGCTACCAAAGGCAGTGTAGGCCAGGAGTATTCCGTATGCGACGGAGACAATCGAAAATTGAATGAGTAAACCCCGTAGTAATCGAGCCCATAGAACCCGAGATAAGAATGCGAATCCTGGCGGTGGAACTATAATCTTTAAAACAATCGTAAGCTAAGTTGAATGGACAAATTTCCGTTGAAATAGAGCCCATAACAGCCGAGAAAAGAATGCGCCGTTAGTGTTCGAAAATGGTGGTAACAGAAGTCTAAGATAAACTTTCACAATGCAGAAAGTAGCTGAATAGTAAGCTAAGCTTAATTATCCATTTACCGTTTAAATCGGGCATATTGAACCCAAGAAAAGAATGCACCATTAATGTTCGAAAATGTTAGTAAATGAAGTCTAACACAAATTTTCATAATACAGAGCTGAATCGTAAAGTAGCTGAATCGCAATTTAGGTTGAATTAACCAATTCCCGTTGAAATCGGCCCCCTAGAATTCGATCAAAGAATGCACTCCGAAGCAGTGGAAGGTGCTTGTTGACGAATTTAACGAATTAACTTAAACACTAACGTGATATTTAATTTACGGAGGAAATCCCATCCCTGTACAGTTAACCACTTACTTTCATGGCTGTGGTGAGTAAACGTAAGTTGATGACGTAAAAGAAGATTAATATTCGAAAAAGGTGGTAGCTGGAGTAAAAGAAATTTTTTAGTGGTTTCTAAAGTAGCCAGAGCACCTTAGAACTATGCTAAAGAAAATTGCAAGACTATCGGATAATTTTTAATGAAACTGCACTAAGGACCCTAAGAAGGCAATTAATATTCAAAATTGGTGGTAGTTGAAGTGTGAATAATTTTTTTGTTATTCGTGTAGTAGCTGGAGGACCTAAGAAATAGTTAGGGAAAAAATCCTAGTGAATCAGACCATTTTTATAGGGGACCAAAAGGAGCTTATTGATAATTGAGAGCAAGGCCTAAGATGAAAACACGATAAAAGGTCCTAGTACTTAGCGCTTTAGATTTTCAATTAGTCGAAATTAAGTATAGGGTATAAGTATTAATAATTGGAAAAAAATTTCAAAGAAATGCTTAAAAAAAGAGCTCTAGAATCCCAATAAAAATATGAAGATGTTGGCTTGGGGAGAGAAGTCCAAGACTCAATTTTGAAGTTATGCAATGAGAATGTAACAGAATTAATGGGTGAAAAATTCACAAAATGTTACCCTAGGGGACCACTGTCTGAACTGAAATGTAGGAATGAAAAAAAAAAGCCAAATGGAAAAAGAGCCCCAAAAACGAAGGATGGATTAAAAGGGGCGATTTATTAACAATTTAGGGCACAAAAACTTCAAGTGGCCTTGTACAAAGCCCCAGGGGTCCAGGGTCTCAACTGGAATGTAGATGGGCAAAGGCCCCAAGAAGGCGATTAATTTTTAAATTTGGTGGTAGCTGAAGTCTAAAAATTTTTTATGTTGTTCGCGTAGTAGCTGGATTTTCTATCATGTTGTTTAAAAAAAAAGTTAGTGAATCAGACCATTTTTAAGGGAAATATAATAGGAGGTCCAAAAGGGGCCAACTGATAGTTGAGAGCAGGGCCCTAAGATGGAAACATGTTAAAATGTTCTAGTACTTAGCGCTTTAGATCTCAATAAGTCGAAATTAAGCATAGGGTATTTATTATTCATTCGAATAAAATCTTAAAGAAGCGCGAAAAAAATGGGGGAAATTCTTAAAAACGGGCACTAAGTGCCCAATAAAACTATGAGGGTGCTGGCCCAGGGAGAGGAGTCCAAGTCTCAGTTTCAAAGTTATGCATTGAGAGCAGGGTCGGACTGGGCCAGAGAAAAGGGCGCAGACCTTGGATTTTCAGAGGGCGCAAAAATTTTAGCGAACTCATGTAAATTTTTCTTGTTTGTGTTGTTCCTGGCTTGAGAAGGTTTAACACATTCACACAGCACCAAAAATGAAAGTGGCTTAATATTACATCTCTTAGTCTAGATGGAACACTTCGATATATCACCCGTGCAATTTTAAAGTTGTATCAAATCTACACAATGCTACGCAATTTTTTGAAACGAATCTAGTAATATCTAAAAATTCCGAGTTGAACACAGATTACTTTGTAGTAGATGACCGTTATTAAGGCTAGGGCTTTATTATTTTGTTAATAGGTACACCTTATAAGACGCACGGGGAGAAAAAAGGGATCACTCATACCAATTCTCTTGCAAATGACTGTATAAAAATGACATAGGTACCAATTTGGAGATTGTCTAGGTATTAAAAAATGCACGAACGTTAATTTTTCAAATGGTGAACGTTGATTTTTCAAATGGTAACATTCACTTTTGATACCCTATTTGAATTCTTTGCCAGCAAATAAAGAGATAGAGTTTATACAATTTTCTTTATCTGAATACAGTTATAAAACAAAAGTGTTACGGGTTTATCCTTAAGTTTCGGAAAATAAAATGAAATATCTTACAACTGAAAACACACAATTACTTACCAGTCAAATGATACAGGAATTTTAAATTTATTATAAACTTTATATTAAAGAAAATCTTTCAATGTATTTCTGTTAAGTTTCTACGATTGTTTTCAGTGGCTCTTTTGATAAAAGAAGACGGTCCCCTTAAATTATGGAAAGGCAAAATTTTTCCGTATCTCGAACACTAATTATTCAAATTAGCTATAAACTTACACATTGATGTTTTAAACGATTGTTCTTTATCGTATGCAAAAATTAATAAATTAAAGCAACCAAAATAAGGTGTCAAAAATGGGCGTTATTGTTTGCAAATTCAGAGTTGGTGCAATTTTTAATATGTAGACGAGTTCGGAAACATAATTTATGTATAACAATAATTAGTAGGCATTATTTACAGCCAGTTGTGTCTATAGACTTTTTTACGAAGATTTTCAGCTGAATTAGCAAGAGCAACCACTTTTATTCCATTTATCCCCATTGACACACTGGAGATCTGTACAAAAACTAACAAGACTTTTCGCACCAGGCACCAACTAGAGTTGCTGCGGTGCTGCTAAGGGTTTCAACCCTTTTTTAAGTATACTTCTTTATAAAAAGAATTAGTTATCAGTCAGTTTAAAATGAGATAAATTCAATTTCTGTTACAATCCGACAACAATTACCTTTTATTTACTGCAGTTTTTTTTTAAGTAGAATTTTTAAATATGGTATATCTATCGGTGTCTCCCTCATGATACACAAAAAAATTCAGTATGCAAACTTCGCTTAAAATTTCTTCGTATCTAAAACAAAAATGTATAATACTTTTCATATAAAAGTAGAAATTTTGAAAGCTAAAGCTTGTGCTTCTTTTGTTCTTTTATAAAAAGTACCACATATTATAAGGTATTTAAATGTTGAAACATAAGGATATTTAAACATTCAAATTAACACCCCATTAAGGAATTTGAAAATAACACTTGCTTGTGGAAATAATGCTTATTACACTTGCAACATTTATATAAGGCGAGTTATGTATTTTGTAGGCAGAGGCACTTTGCGTTTGTGTCCTTAAAAAAATGACTTTATGTATCTGTAAAATGCTGCATTAATGTTGTACTACTAAAAAAATTATACACAGAAAGTACACCAAAAAGGCCACTTTGTTAGCCTAAAAATCACTAAAATAATTGAGTAAATGTACTCTTTTCAGAACCCTCTACCTATGATTTGCAAAGTTCTTATCCTAATTAGAGATCAAGGGAAATATTTAAGTTTACACAATTGAGAGAAAAGCCATAGGAACTGTATTCATACAAGCTGCAGGATCCCGTAGAAGAGTTTTTTTATTCGAAAAACCTATCACAATTTCTGAATAGTAGTTATCACTTTATTTAATGATAATTTTTCCGTGATTAAATTAAAACTTTTTATTTAAAATACATACTAGAATTTCCTAATATTTATTTAGCCACGGAAATTCTGTCATTAAATAAAGCAAAGATTACTAACTGAAAATTATGGTGTAGATTTTGTGAACGAAAAAACGCTAGCCGCGGGATTCCACAGTTTGCGGGATTGTAATCCAGAAGTGTTATCAAGTTTGTATTCCGCGAAAAGAAAGGTCATGTTTTTCAACCAAAAACGAAATCCGCACAAATAGTTTTTTTGTCTTCTGATTTTCTTTTCTCAAGTTGTTTTCAAAAAGCACGGTTTCAATTGTAGGCGCATTCATGACCGTCATTAAAAGTGTAGGGACAAGGTACTAAAAGCTAAAGTCCTGAAAATATGCAAAATATTTGGATTAAAATCTAAAACGTATCATTCAAAGAAATGATGAAATAAATCTCGCCCAGGGCGCTGTGGCTACTAAGCTTTCCCTGCGTGCGTGTTTTCCCTCTCAATAGTATGCAAAGATGCCACCATTGGTTTCCAATCTTGAAATTGCTTCGATGTATTTTTAATTTCTTTGTGATAAAAAATACCTCTCGTGCTGTTTGCCTATTATCCCTAATGATTATTCTGATGATTATTTCTAAACGAATCCTCGAAATTTAGTACACTATCCGAATGTATGAGCGCAACTTGGGAAAAAATATTGGAGCGGCTTAAGGCACTTAGGGGCGCGAAGTTTTCCGTGGACGAGGGCGCACCGGCCCTCGGGCCGATGGGCCGGCGGGCCAGTCCGAGCCTGATTGAGAGGTTGACAATATTAGGGTGTGAAAAATGCATGGCGCAGAAAAATTTCAAGGGGTCCAGTGTCTTAACTGGAATGTAGAAACGGAGAATAATTAAATGGGAAAAGGGCCTCCAAAACGAAGAAGATCGGATAAAAAGGGGGCAAGTTCTGAGCAATTCAGGGCATACAAACTGAAAGGTGCTAAGGGGGCGCCAGTCATAAAAAAATAAAAATCTGAGCTCCAGGTGTATCAGGACCTGTCTTTGGACTACCCTCATCCAAATTTTCAGACTTCTACGTGCAATATATTTCACTAGCCACCACACACAGAGCGAAACTTCCTTTTATTAGTACACACTCAGAAATGAATACTCAGATTTCACGAAATTTTCTTTGTTTTTGACGAAACGGTTTCCTGGAATATGCTCCGAGCGAATATTTCGTCAAATTGATGAAATTACTTTCTTCACTTGTTTGACGATATAAATTTCCTCAAAAGTTTCGTCAAAAAAGGGCTGGTGGCGCCATCTATTGAACAATTTGGAAGCTCCTCTACAAAGGGAAGTAAAATATCACTTCCCGTTTTCCTCGGCGTGATTTGAACCCGCGGGCTTTGGGGTGGGAGACTCTTGCTCTACCGATCAGGCTATTGGGGCCTTGTCTGAATGTGCTTTTAGAATGATGTAATGAAAGCTGCCGCGTGATTATCATATATATTAAAAAAAAAGGCTATTTTTGTCAGTTCAGTGCATCAAAAATGAATATCTGCGCATGCGTCCAAAATCTCTTCTGGGCTGTCCGATCTCTTTCACTGAAGTGAACGATTCACCGTAGACAGAGAAACATGATCACATCATCGCAACTTTTACTCCGTGTATCATCGTCATCAGGGTAAACAGCGCATGTGCGGACATTGTGGTCCAATGGGAGTTCAGTGTGTGCACAAGACTTCCTGCCTAGATACAGATTTATTCTTAGGATCTTAGGCAATGAATAATTTATTCTCCCATGCTGTAGTCGTTAATATAGTAGCACGCACGTTGCTATCTCTAATATTATTTACTGTAAGGTGCTGCTTTGAAATAGTAAGTTTATTTGTTATTATTTATTTTATTTTGCTGTGTCCATTTCGATCTCTATTATTTTGCTCTGCTGTTTAATTTTCATAGCGAGTCCTAGGCTTATTTAGTTTAGTTATGGATCTAGCATCCTACAATCTTCGCGAAATTGAGCCGGACGGAAATTACTTATTTAGGGCGCTGTCTGTGTTCCTGTATGATACAGAAGATCATCACCCGCGCGTACGCCACGCCATTGTAAAACATGTAGTCGGTAATTGGGATGTTTATCATCCGTTTATTGTTGGTGATCTTTCTTACGGTGTTCCTATTACTCAGGTAAACGATTACATGAATATTATGTCAAGAAACAGTACGCATGGTGGACACTTAGAATTAAATGCCGCAACCGCAATTTTTAATATTTTTGTCACAATTATCAATGCACAAAACAATAACGTCACAAATTTGGGTGTAAATGCTCGAGGCAAAATAGAAGTTAATTTATTGTATGATGGAAATGGACATGATGGTCACTATACGGTATTGCTCAAAAAGGGCAAAGAACAAATTCGGCAGGAAAAAAATTCATCTCCCTCCAAAAAACGAAAACTGCAAGAGAGAAATAAAAAGTATTATGCAGAGCAAAAAAAGGTTGAATCATCTCCTTCCAAAAAACAGAAACGGAAGGAGCAAAATAAAAAGTATTATGCTAATAGAAAAAAGGTAGAGTCAGTTTTAAAGCCATATAAAATTCAGTATAGGTGTGCCGTTTCCGACAACATTTCAAATTTATCTCCGTCCAACTTAGGTAATTTAGACAACACATGTGCTTATTGTAATGCGTTGTATTTTTCATCAGAAAAGAATTCAAATGCCTTATTTAATTTGTGTTGTTCTAACAAAAAGTTCAAACTGCCCGAATTTCAAATTATTGATGACATAAGAGACCTATTCACTGGAAATAATGACATGTCGAAAAACTTTAGGCAAAATATTAGGCAATATAATAATGCTTTATCCTTCGTGTCATTCGGTGCCAATATAAAGTTACCTCCTGGTTACGGTCCTTATTGTTTCAAAATTCTAGGTTCAGTACACCACAAAATTTCCCCTTTGTATCCAGATAATTCGACCCATGCTTCTTATGGTCAATTGTGCATTTTAGGCTTTTCTGAAGCAAACGAAATTAGGTTAGAAAAGGCTGAGAATAGTTCTATTAGAGAGGACATTCTTAATATAATAAATCTTAATTTAATTAAATGTAATCCATACGTTAAGTGCTATAAAACGATGCATCAAAAAATATCTGAGGAACACGAGTTAGCTTTAAAACAAAACAGAGTGCCAGTTGATTTTGTTATGCGCTTTTATCATGAACCGCTATCAGATCCTCGCCGTTACAACGAACCAACATGCTCAGAGGTTGCAGCGGTTTTTGAATCTAATGATGGTGCTCCACCATCTCATAGGTACATAAATGTTTATTCTAAAGATGGTGGACTGAAAACTCTAGATTTTGATAGTATGCATTGTGATCCGATGTCATATGTACTGATTTGGCCTTGCGGTGAACCAGGTTGGCATATTTCAATGTCAGCGGGGGGAGAGAGGAAAACTAATGTTCGTGAAAATATTTCCATGAGAGAATATGTTTCTTATAGACTTATGGTTCGAGGATGTCCTCCTAAGGGAAATTTCAATCCGTTAATTAATGCTGGGAAATTAACTCAGCAATTGATAGTTGATTATTACTGTCGCATCGAAGGTGACAGATTAAAATTTATCCGTAGTCAACAGGCAAAATTGAGAGTAGACACATACGCTGGCCTTGCAGATGCTCTGTTTGCACGTGCTGATAAAGAAAACTTACGGGCGGGGCGGATTGTTATTTTACCTTCTTCTTTTACTGGTAGTCCTCGAAACATGATTCAAAACTATCAGGATGACATGGCAATGGTAAGAAAATTTGGCAAGCCAGACCTTTTCTTAACGTTTACATGTAACCCTTTATGGCCAGAAATAACTAACAGCATACATCCTTTTGAAACTGCTAATAACAGACCAGATGTTACAGTTCGTGTTTTTCATTCAAAAATTAAAGAACTTTTACATTTGATAAAAGAAAGAAAAATATTTGGCGAAGTACAAACATACTTATATACGGTTGAATTTCAAAAGAGAGGTTTGCCCCATGTGCATTTATTATTATCTCTTCAAGATAATTGTAAATTTAGAGAAATAGCAGACATAGATAAAGTTATTTCTGCAGAAATTCTCGACCCTAATGATACAGTCTTACATAACTTAGTTAAATGCCACATGGTACACGGTCCTTGCGGTAGTCTTAATCCAAACTCAATTTGCATGACTGATGGTAAATGTAAGAAAGAATTTCCAAAAGAATTTGTTCAGGAAACTAAGGAAAATGTTAATGGTTATCCCCTTTATAAAAGGAGAAATAATAACAGGACTATTTCTAAACATATTAAAGGTAAAAATATTGAGGTTGACAACCGTTACATAGTTCCTTACAATCCCTTTCTCTTACTTTATTTTCAAGCCCATATTAATGTCGAAATTTGCGCGAGTGTTCACAGTATAAAATATATACATAAATATGTTTACAAAGGTCATGACTGCGCCAATGTGCAGGTAACTGCTGAAGGTGGTGTGCTTCATCATGATGAAGTTACTGCTTTCCTAAACACTCGATATGTCAGTCCATGTGAAGGTGCATACAGAATTTTTTCTTATCCAATGCATGAACAATCTCACACAATCATTCGCTTGCCTGTGCATTTGCCAGAAGAGCAACAAATATATTTTCAGGATGATAAAGCCGCGGAAGCTTTACTTAGATCAGAATTAAGAAGCACACAACTTATTGCATGGTTTAATTTAAATAAGGATCCAGAAACAAAAAGCCCTTTTATTTATCCAGAAACACCTCTTCATTATACTTGGGATAAAACTAAGTGTATTTGGAAAAAACGCTCTAACTTTCGTAGAGTAATTGGCAGAATGTATAATGTTTCTCCCTCTGAATCCGAGCGTTATCATCTTAGGTTACTGTTGCTTCATGTAGTTGGGGCTACAAGTCATGAAGATATAAGAACAGTTCATGATGTTGTTTTTTCTTCTTTCAAAGAAGCAGCTATGCAAAGTGGATTACTTCAGGATGATACTGAGTGGCTGCGTTGTTTGCATGAAGCATCAGTTCTTCAAATGCCATTTCAATTAAGGCAGTTATTTTCTTTCATTGCCATTTTTCAACAACCATCAAACGCTACTCAATTATGGGAAACTTTTAAAGATTATCTTAGTGAAGATTATTTGCAGCTTCATGAGCCGAATAAAGCTTATCATTTTAGTCTCAGGGATATTAATGAAACACTTAAATTACATGGTTTTTCTCTTTCAACTTTCAACTTGCCAGTTATTAATGATTTCTTAATAACTGATCACAACATCAATTTCTCTAAAAATCCAAATCTTGACTATAATTTAATGATTCAGCAAGCTAATGATGAACAACTTTTAATCATTAACGAAATCAGTAAAGTAATCCAAGCGAATAATACAAATAAAAGCAATGCATATTTCATAGATGGTCCAGGTGGTACTGGGAAGACATTTGTATACCAGTGTCTTATACAAAAATGCTTCGATTTAGGTATAGAAATTATCTCTGTTGCATGGACTGGCATTGCTGCTATGCTCTTACCAAATGGTCGCACAGTACATAGTAAGTTTAAGTTACCTTTGATTCTGCATGAAACTTCAGTATCGTCTTTAAAAATTAATAGCAAAGCTGCTTCTGATATTAAGTCAGCAAGACTGATAGTTTGGGATGAAGCACCTATGGCAAATGTTTATGCATTAATGACTGTTAATAGACTTCTGCAAGATATAATGACCAATAATATTATTTTTGGTGGGAAGATAATCCTTCTTGGAGAGGATTTTAGACAGGTATTGCCAGTAGTTCCACATGCCTCACGACAAACAATAACTCAAAATTGCATCAAATTTTCACCTCTTTGGCCATATTTCAAGGTTTTTCGGTTATTTAAAAACATGCGAGCTAGATCAGACGAATTGGAGTTTTCAAAGTTTTTGCTTAAAATTGGTGATGGAAGTTATCCATCAGTCAATGATGAACCATCATATGGTTCTTCTGTTATTGATTTACCTTTAGAAATTATTGCAAAAGAAGATATCGTATCTGAAATTTTTGGCAAACATTTTGCTTCACCAGATCATGTTGTTAATTTTTCTAAATTTGCTATTCTTGCCCCCAAAAATGAGCATTGTAATGAAATAAATTCTAAAGTTCTACATCTTATACCTGGCACACAGAGAACATACGCTAGCGTAAATAATCTCATAACTGATGATGAAAGCCAAATTCTTCAATTTCCTGCAGAATTTCTAAACAGTTTAGAGTTAAGTGGTTTGCCTCCACATAATCTCACATTAAAAGTCTGTGCAATTGTAATGCTGTTAAGAAACCTAAATGCTACCCAGGGTCTTTTAAATGGGACAAGACTAATTGTGAGGAATATGTATGACAATTGTTTAGATTTAGAAATTATCACTGGCGAAAGAAATGGGCAAAGAGCTTTGATTAATAGAATCGACCTATCACCATCAGACACATCACTCCCTTTCTCTTTTAAAAGACGCCAATTTCCCATACGTCTGGCTTTTTGTATGACTATCAACAAAGCACAGGGACAAACTTTAGATTGTGTTGGTATTTATTTACCCCAGCCTGTTTTTAGCCATGGTCAGTTATATGTAGCTATGTCTCGGGTGCGTTCATTTGAGAACTTAAAGGTTCAAATACTACCAAAAGGCAATAGAACACTGAATGTAGTATATAAAGAGGTCCTATAATAAACAACTAAAGGGAACCTGGCATTCATGCATGTAGAATGTTTTGCTTGATGTATGTCTGTCGGAATTTCAGTTTGTAGAAATAAGTAAACAAATTTTAGGGTTACTGAGTAATGCAATAATAAATTTTAGTATGCATCAGTGCAGTTTGTCTGGGCTTATATTGTACAATAATAAATATGCTGGATAATGAAAAACCTATATGATTCATCGGTTCATGTCGATAAAATGGAAAAATGCTCTAAATGTACAAATAAGGTGACAAGGTACCAAGTTTTTAATGTTATTTATAAGGGGATAATCTTAGTATTTGCATTCATGCGTCCAGTGCGTTTAGCCTTGCGCATGTCTGCCTATGCTTTAATTATAGAAATGTTCAACAAATTTGGGGCTTATATTGTACAATAATAAATATGCTGGATAATGAAAAACCTGTATGATTCATTGGTTCATGTCAATAAAATGGAAAAATGCTCTAAATGTACAAATAAGGTGACTAGGTACCAAGTTTTTAATGTTATTTATAAGGGGATAATCTTAGTATTTGCATTCATGCGTCCAGTGCGTTTAGCCTTATGTGTGTCTGCCTATGCTTTAATTATAGAAATGTGCAACAAATTTGGGAGCCTATGTTGTGCAATAATAAATTTTTGTTTGTTCTATGCATGTAGTGCAGTTTGCCTGATCCATTTCACTTACTTTCATTTAAAGAAGGGTTAAAAATAAAATTGCGTAGTATATAAGAAAATTATTTTAGTACATGCATTAGTGCACTGGCCTGATGCATGTTTGTGTATACTCAATTCAAAGGTTCAAATAGGTCGAAGGGTTTTAAGAGATTCAATGTTGTCTACAATAAGGTAATTTTAGTAATCCATTTTCATTCATGCATGTCTTGCTTTTTTGCATGGTCTGTTTGTAAATATGTGTGACAAAAATTTTAATGTTCCCAACAAATCTTTTTTAATAACATCGAAATGGACACAAATATCTGAGTATATATGTATTGTGTATGTGGTTTTTTTTTTAGTGTTTTTTTTCTTTTTCATTTTTTTTCCAATTTTTTTGCTGATTTAGGAAATATGCCTCATGGTACATAGATACCAAGGATTTATGTGTTTTGAATACCACCATTTCAGTTCAATAACATTTTCTTTATATATTCAAACATTTAAATATAAAATTAAGGCAAATATTAATTTTCTGAAATATAATGGTATTCAAATTTTGGATTTCTTGGCATCTCATGGGGGAAACCGCCTTTTTCAGCATTTTTCCTTTTTTTTGTTGTTTTTCTTTTCAGTAGCATGCTTGAATATTAGTGTTTTTTTTTATAAAATCTAATCTTTTAGAAAATAAAAAGTAGGGATGGAAATGTTTGAGAAACCCCCTTAAGTTCGGTACTTTTAAGTTAGCACAGCACATAATTTTACATAATTTCCTACATTTTAGAGTCTTCTGCATACAGTAATGTTTTTTTGTTGTTTTCATGGGCGTGCAGTGCTCATACATGCATTAGCAACTGTAACATTTACATATTTAGTGTAGTTTATAGATTGATGCATGAATTTTCATACATCCAGCTTATTGTTTGTTTGTTTGTTTTTTTTTTTTTTTTTTTGGGGGGGGGGGGGGGGGGTCGGTGGTGCACTAATGGGAAAGTCATTTTTGACTGGTGTGCTAACGAAAAAATACCCAAAATTTTAGTAATATCAATTTGTGACGATGGTTAAGTTAACTTTATGCAACTCGGTATTACTTTAAACGTTCTTATATTTCCTATATTCTTTGTGGAATACATCATAATTACAAAAAGTAATCAAGCAAGAAAAACTTTCGTAAAAACTATGACACTCACACTACAATTTTTATAATATTTTTTTATATTTTTTGGTAGCATATTCCTGTTTTCCAATTTTTCCAGGAAAAAAGTTTTTTTTACCCAAAATTTTAAACCTTTTTTCAAATAATTTGTGATAATGTTGTCATTTAAATCTATGCACAAACATCAATAGTAAAAAATAAATTTTAAAACCGTTCGTAGCAGGAAATTTTTTGAAAAACCGTCAACTTTACACGAGCATGCCTGCTGAAAAATTAAAAGGGTATAGCGAGTACGGGCACTCGACCTCTTGGGTGTACATGGAACTGAGTGCAACAGTGACAGTCATTTTTATTTTCTGATTTCATCGTGTAAAATATGAATTTTGTCAAATATCGTGGAAAATATGCAAATTTCGTCGAAAGATTATGGAATAAAACACAAATTTCGTCATAGGATTGAAAAAAAAAAAAACGTGATTTCATCAAAGGATCGCAGAGTAAACGTGAATTTCATTCAAAGGACTGCAGAAAAAGTGCGATTTTTGTCAAATGGTCGCAGAAAAACACTGATTTTGTCAAAGGATCGCAGAATAAATGCAAATTTCCTCAAAATGTTGCGGAATTATTCATGTTATGCACCTTCAGTGTCCCACTCCCCACTAGCTTTCCCCCCGCAGGAGGGCCTTTTTCTAAATTTTGCCGTCACACCTCATGTGACATATCGTTGCAAAGGCCTGTGAGGGGGCACTTTCCTAAATCGATATATCGGAATATCATGATATACAGATGCCGATTTATCATGATATTTAATTCTAGACATCGCCCAGCCTTTGCGGTAAGTAAACTTTTTTTCTTTAGTGCTATCAAATTGTTTGCCGTCAAGTTTTGACGGGTTCCATCTAGTATTTTTATAAGATAGATTGTAATTTTATCGGTGCTGAAAGTTTTAGGAAGGCTAATTTATTATTATGTTTTTCTCATGGTCAATGAATAATTACAATATGGCTTGATTAAATCATTTATTAGTGAAATTTTCTTTGCTTAATGAATGGTTAGAATATGGTCTGGTTAATTTGTTGCACACAAATAACGAACTGTGAAGTGCATATTACGTGAGATTTTATAACTTTGAATAGGAGGATAAGATTTTAACACTTTACTGTTTATAAAAGGGAGAGGGATCAATTATGTTTATTTTTAATCTGATTGAAAACAGAATATACTTCTTAAATAAATTTTTAAAAAAGATATCCCGGATCTTTAAAATTTTATTGATTAAATTTTCTTTTTGGATGTTTTTGAACACAGGAAATATATTCTTTTCGAATTAAAACATAACGAACAACAACATAAGTAATAATAATAATAATAATAATAAGCATTCCTAAAAATTTTAACAGCTAAAAAAATAACTTATGAAGAAACAATAACTACCTATATTTTAGTATTTTCTGAAAAGCACTAAAAAGTGCTGTTTTAAAAATAAATTATTACGGGACTAATACAAACAAGAAAATATCTGCTTGCTAAAATCGCAGAATTTGAGGAGGTACAGCAACGGTTTTCTTAAAATGCATTGAGTCTGACCGTGATTGAGGAAAAACTTTCGTCAAATATCTGAGAGTTTACCTTTCCTTAAAAGTCACGTGATGGTGATAGGAAATGATCGTCAAAAACGACGAAATACAGCTTGAGGATTGCTAAATCGTCAAAAGTGAGAATTCTATTTCTGAGAGTGTATAGACTAGTTGATCTGCCCGGTATTGCCCGGGCCCATGATAATATTCTTAAATGAACCTGAAATTTTTATGATTTTATTTCTTAAAGCTGCTCTTAAATCCAAAGGGGCAATTTTATGACATGCATTTTAATTAATTTTTGCTCGAGAACTGGCATGTGTTGTTATTCAGAAACTTTGTAATTGAAAGACGTTTCCCGGATTTCTTGTAAACACAATAGATCTTACTGAAAACATTGTCAAAGGTCATTGTCATTTTCAACGGAATTTCCCGACGAAAGCAGAAAAACAGTCAACGAAGGGAAAAAAAAGTCTTGTCATATATCTTTAACAAGATTTTGTCTGAAATACGAGCTCGATAACTGCGTCAAAAGTCGGTTTAAAAAATAAAAAAAAAAAAAAAACAGTCCTGTTCTAACGTGTATACAAAATAGCTGACCGCCGTTCTGATTATCACATTTATAGACAATATTGAAACAGTCCCGTTTTCATATTAAAATGTGATTTTTAACAAAAAAGAATGTTTGAATTACAATTTCTTCGCCGAAAATATTCCTTATAAATACTTTTATACAGCAAGCGCAAAAATCTATATAATACACACATATATAGGGGAAATTACAATCACAGCATTGTTCGAATACACGAAGCCTACACATTTCAAACAAATACTTCATAAATGATTTTACAAAAAACTAAATAAAATAAAATACTTATATATATATTTAAAGAGAGGCTGCGCTGTTTGGTACCAGACAGGCTGAGAATTCTTGGGGCAGACCATGT